>VMDO01028400.1:0-23998 GCA_007922755.1 Pedetes capensis
CGAAATATGTAAGACGCAGACTGGCCATTTTTGCTTCCAAGGAGCACTCTGGTTGCACTTCTAGGACAGATTTGTTGGTTCTTTTGGCAGTCCATGGTATATTCAATAGACGTCTCCAGCACCACAATTCAAAAGCATCAATTCTTTTTCTGTCTCTCTTGTTCAAAGTGTCTCTTTAGTCTCATTTAATTTACAACAGCTCCCTAACATTGTTTACTAATAAGATTACCATTTTTTGTTTGTAGTGGAGGTTGACCTGGAACTCTGGATTCTACTTCTTCTCTTAAGTACTGTGATTACAGGTGTGCATCATTATGCCCCACTTTTGAAACTGACATTTTTGAAGAGTTTGGGGTGCTTTTACAGAAGTTCCTTGTTTGGATTTTTCTGACCCTTTTTTTTTTTTTTTTTTTTCTGTACCGGGGGCATTGAACCCATGGCCTAGGGCTGTACCACTGAGCTGCACCCTCAGCCCATTGTTTTACTTTTTGAGACAGGCTCTAGCTAAATTACACAGACTGCCTCTGGTCTCAAACTTGGGATCCTCCTACCTCCACTGGGATTACAGGCGTGTGCCACAACGCCCGGCTTTCTGATTGGTTCTTAGTGATTAGATTTAGTGTAAAAATTTTTGGCAGGAATAAATTGTGGTTTCTTTCTCAACACGTTACATCAGAAGCCACATGATGTCAGTTTGTTCCATTACTGGTAGTATGAATCGATCATTTTACTTTTGCTGATACTTAGCAGATTTTTTTTGTTTTCATTGTAAAGATATTACCCCTGAGCAACACCCCCAGTCCTAGTTTAAAGATCTTAATTGGCTTTTATTTGTAATTCTGGAATTGGTCAACATGTTCTGTAGTGCTCAGGTGAGCTAATCTGGGGAGGTTGATTTTATGGACAGAAAAAGGCTGAGGAAAGCAGAAACAATAAAAATGATTGGTTGTTTCAAAGTTACTTTCCTTATAAGGTTAAAACTTCCTTATCTTGCTGGCTCTGATAAACTGGGCCCCTTTTGATTGGTTGTTTTGAATCTCCTGTGGTTTTGTTTGTTTGTTTGCTTGTTTAACTGACCCCTTTCAAAGTTCAGTTTGATTTCTTGGCACCTAGCCTGAGTGACTCTTTTCTGATTTGGCCTGGTCTGCTAGGGTATAGTGCAGGTGACTTTTTCAAAACAGTTGTCTCCTATAAATTTTATTTAACAATATATTTATAAATTAATAAATATTCAGTACAGTGAATATCTTGTTTTGAATCCATTGATGATTCTTCTATCATCAGCCCATTTACTTTTAGGTAGTTCTAAGTCATTTTTGGACTGGGATTTAGCTAAGTGGGTAGAGCGCTGCTCTGCATTCTGTGAGGTCCTGATTTTGATTCCCAGCACCGTAAAAACGGAGAAGGACGTAGCAATACACTCCCAAGGCAATCAAGGCAATCCCGAAACAGCCGTTGAAAACCCCATGAGGGTTGCTATGAGTCGGACATGACTCAGTGGCACCTAACAACAACAAGAAGGTCATTTTTTTTCTTTCTCTCTGTGACTTTTTTTTTTTTTTTGTAGTATTTGGGGGTTGAACCTGGGGCTTCACACATACCAGACAAGTGCTCTACCACTCAGCTGCACCCCCAAACCCATTTCATTTTTCATTTTGAGACAGGGTCTTGCTAAGTTGTGCCAGCTGCCTCTGGCCTTGAACTTGCTGTACTCTCACCTCAGGCTCAGTTTCCCTTGTCAGTGGGATTACAGATGTCTGCCAGGGTGCCTGGTGTTTTCCTTTTTGACTTTTGGTGGGGGAGTATTGGCATGTCAAACCCAGGTCCTCGTGCATGCTAGGCAAACATTCTGTTACTGAGCTGTGCCCCTAGCCCTCTTTTTGATTTTTGAGGCAAAGTCTCACTAGCCTTGGTGAGGAACTGGTCCCATGGGCCAGGAACTCTATGTAGACCAGGCCAGCCACAAACTCATTGGATCTTCCTGCCTCAGTCTCCTGAATGCTGGGATTACAGGCATGCACCACCACACCCAGCTTTTTCCTTGACTTGAAATGGTGACTATTTTCCTATTTTGGGAAGACATTGCATGGACTTTATCATTCTTATTTTCTCTTGTTTTTGAACTTAGACCAATTAAAATTTGCTTTTTGCATTATAATTTGCATGTTACATTCTTGAAAGTTTTTAATCTTAGTTTTTAAAAAGTTACTAAAACTGCTTAAAGGATTGGGTTAAGTTTAAGGAGTATTTGGCATTGGTTGAAGAGCTGGTGGGGCCTCTTATAGAATTTTCCATTCTTTAGGTTTGGGGCAGGGCCTAAGATTTTGCATTTCTCACTAGTTTCCCAGTGATACAATTGATTGTGGGATTACACTTTGAGAACTACACTTTGAGAACACTTTGGCTTCTGTAGACATATAGAGCCATTACTTTGCTTCTGGTTTATTTGAGCCATTTTCCTATTTGTTTTCTTTCTTTGGCTCTTTCTTGCACTTATGAGAGTAGTGTGGATATACTTTAGTGGATTAAAGTTAAAGTTTGTGTTAGTGGATTTTGATAAATATCTAGACAATTTTGGCAACTGGCTAACTGAATAGGATTTCATTAGCCCAGCTAATCCAAAATTGGCTGTTATAATGAAAATGATTATAGGTTATTTTAAAACTTATAGTAGTGTTTATGTTTGTTGAATTTTCTTTACTTGGCTCAATGAAACTCTGATCTGTCAGTTTTGACCAAATCAGGTAGGTATTATTACTGGTCATTTTGGGCTTTCAGGTATTTAAGTGATCTTTGTATACTCTGCAGCAGCTTGGTTAAGTCTGTGCAGTTAGTAAAGCAATGGCAATAAAATAAAATAGAGATATTTTCATGTTTATAGAAGTTAGCCAGTTGTCCCCTATCCCTTGCTTCTTCTATTAGAAATACTATAAACATCAGAGAGAAGAGGGTGACCTTAAAATTTGCTTCCCAGACTAAATCATGGCCTTGAAGCAGCTATTTCTTTTCAAATTAAAAGTTTAATTTCATGCCCTAATTAGTGCTAGTACTTGCAGGTAGATATTTATTTTATGTAGCTAAACTGATCTGTCTTTGCAAATTACTTGCCAGTCAGCAGAACTGTGATTTCTTACGAGTATTTGTTGGTAAATTATAGTTCTTGTTAGTAAGTTTTGTGTCTTTAAAAAGATATATGTATTGGTGTGGTGGGGGTGGGAATCAATTACTAAATTTTAGCCAGACTAATAGTTTTTTCTAAAAATTCAGGGATTGATGAGTTTGGACTCACAGCTTCAGTTAATTAGCAGTAGGAAAGAGTGAGATCATATTTTCAGTTGATTTGAAAATTTTCTCAGGATCTTGAAAGAGTGATTCCTTGTGGAAAAGACCTAAGAAGAGATTTTACTGTTGAGAAATGAAATGTATTGTAGTTAAAATTTGCGTATTTAGAGAAGCTTAAAAAGTAGGGAGATAGTCTGAGGATAAGGAGATTTGAAATTGAAGGATAGTATAGAATTTTTAATTGCTTAACTGAAACTACAAAGCTTAAAAATTTTTTTTTATTTTTTATTATTTTTTTTTTTTTGAGTACTGGAAGGTTGAGCTCAAGGCCTCAAGCATGCCAAACAAGTGCTATGCCTGCTGTATCACTAAGCTGCATCCCCAACCCTATTTTTACTTTTTGTATTTTGTTTTGAGACAGTGTCTTTTTAAATTGCGTAGCTGCCTCTGGTATTGAGCTCATAATCCTCTTGCCTCAGTCTTCAAAGTCATTGAGATTACATTTGTGTGCCACCATACCCAGCTGGTTTCTTAACTTGGTTTTGGTCATGGACCTCACTGAAAATCTTTTGCATACTGCAATATCCTCTCATGTGCATACATTTTGCATGCTATTTCAGGAAATTCAGTAATCCCTGAATCCTGTCCATGGACCCTAGATTCAGATCTCCTGAAGTAGACTTACTTTTCATTTGTAGCATAATATATTTTTGTAAAAAAACTGTTGTTGGTAGTTATCATGTCAATATAATTAATTGGGACCATTTTAATAAGGGTCTGAGTCGCTATGAGTCGGACTCGACTCGATGGCACCTAACAACAACAACAACAACATAAGGTAGCCACAGCCATACCACTGTAGCGTCCGATCCTGTCAGACCTCGGAAGCTAAGCAGGGTTGGACCTGGTTAGTACTTGGATGGGAGACCACCTGGGAATACCAGGTGCTATAGGCTTGGGAGAGGGACCTGGCAACCCACTCCCAAAAATCAATCAGCCATTGAAAACCCTGTGAATAGCAGAAGCACCAACAATACTGTTTTACCTGTTTGGCACCTAAAAACAATAATAAAGTAGGAGCTTCATCATAAAATGTCATTTTGAGAAGCTAATGAAATGTTGGGTATTTTTTGGTAGTATCATAGAAGATGGTACAGAAATGACTTAGCTGGTGGTCATTAAAAAATCTTACTGGAACATCCTGTTCTTAATATTCTCATTCCCCTAGCTAGTCAAGCAAGAAGCCACAATTTATCCCTGTCTGTGATGATGGAATTTTACTTGTCAGGAATATGTGGATAGATACACTTAAATCCTTTTATTCCTGTACTCCTGATATTTCCGGGATCTTTCCACTTTTATCAGTTTTATTACAGAAATAATATGACCAAGCAAATGCCTACCAAAGTCAGTTTTCTCTGGAGAGTGTACTTTACATGTAGGGGCATTTGAAGTAAACTCTATTCTGTCAAGGTCAACCTTAAACACTGTCAGCATATTCAGTTATTTATATTCTACAGTTGTGGGAGACCTGGGAAACATTTATCTTCTCTCTCCCTCCATCCTCTTAAGGTATCAGCACTGGGAAAGCTATCCATCTAGTTAGTTCATTCAAGAGTAGTTTGCTGGGCACGGTGTTGCATGCCTGTAATTCCAGCGGCTTTGGGAGGCGGAGGCAGTAGGATTGCAAGTTCAAGACCACAGGCAGTCTGCGTAATTTGGTGAGACCCTGTCTCAAAAAAGTAAAAAAAAAAGGGGGGGGGCTGGGGGTGCAGCTCAGTGGTCCAGCACTTGCAGAGCATGCAAGCACAAGGCCCTGGTTTCAACCCCCAGTACCGAGAAAAAAAAAAAAAAAAAAAAGAAAGAACACAAAAGAAAGAAAAGAAAGAGTAGTTTGCGATCATTTTTAAATCAGTAGTATACCCTGATCACAAGACGTAGTTAGAATTATGCATGCCATATGCCACTTGGAAAAACCAGTTTTTGTGAGGTATTAGTAAAGTGTATGATAGAATATTCTTTCCTCTAAAAAAGGTTGAGCAAATGGAGACCCAAAGACTTGTGTGATTTGTGCAAGGTCACAGGTAGATGACAGACTGGATTAGAGCCCACATTTCCCAAGTCTGAGCTTGGTTGGTGTTCCTTTCAACTCTTTTTGTTTTGCTTGTGGTTGAGATTATGTTTCTTCCACTGGATATGACTAATAGGTGAGTTTATGTGTGCCTTGGTGCTTTGGTGACTTGTTTAAGATAGCCTTTCTCAGCTAGGCATGATGCTGCATGCCTGTAATCCCAGTGACTTGGAAGGCAGAGGCAGGAGGATCCTGAGTTCGAAGCCCCCCCTCTTTTTTTTGGGCAGTACTTGGGGGTTGAACCCAGAGCTTTGCACATGCTAGACAAGTGCTGAATCACTGAACCACACTCTCAGCTCCTTTTTTACTTTTTGCATTTTGAAACAGGGTCTTGCTAAGTTATGCAGGCTGCTTCTGCGACTCATGGTCTTCCTGCTTCCATCTGTCTAGTCACTGGGTTTACAGGCGTGTGTCATGGCCCCTCACTCACCTTGCCTTTTCTTTTCTTTTCTTTTCTTTTTCTTTTTCCTTTTCCTTTTCCCTTTCCCCTTTTCCTTTTCCTTCCCTTCCCTTTCCTTTCCTTTCCTTTCCCTTACCCTCCTTTCCCCTCTCCTCCCCTCCCTTCTCTGTCCCCTTTTACCCTGGGGCTGAACTTTGGGCCTTTTTCGTGCTTTGCAAGTGCTCTACCACTAAGTTTTCCCTTCGCTCTTTTATTATTTTTTTTATCTTGAAACAGAGTCTTGCTAAGTTGTGCAGGCTACCTCTGGCCTCGAACTCACCAGCCTTCTGCCTCTCAAGTTGCTGAGATTACAGGTATGTACCACTGTGCCTGGCCTGGCTCGTTTTTTCTACTAGAAGTTTTGTACTATACATTTAGAATTTTAGTCTCTCTAGAAATGATTTTGGAGTTTATAAGGAAGGGATTCCATTTATTTCATTTTTCCACATGTATTCTAATGACCTCTAACATCATTTATTGGAAGAATATGAATTTTCTACCAATCTGTAGTGCTATCTTCATCATAAATCATGTCCTTACATGCTTTGATCTGTTTTTGGACTCGTTATTCTGTTCTATTTTTGTGTCCTTTTATCAGTAAAATACTGCCTTTCTCACATAGCTTTATAAGTTCTCATACCATACTGTTTTTCTTCTTGGCTATTTGTGACTTTTTATACCTTCATAGAAATTTTACAGATAGCTTATCAAATTCAAAAACAAAGAACTAAAGGCAAACAAAATAATTAGGATTCAAGTTAATTATTCATAGAAACCAAAATATGAAATTATTTCAAAAACTAAATATTGGACTGGGTATGTAGCTCAGTGGCAGAACTTTTGCTTAGCTTGGTTGAGGCCCTGGGTTTAATCCCCAACACCAAAACAAAACACCTAACTACTAAAAATTTGGGATCCTTTGGCTAGGGAAAATGTCTTTATTTTGTTTTAATGTTAATAGGCAGTTGGATATAATGAACCTCACTTTATTGAGGTAGCTCACTTAATAAGCATTTGATGCTTAGACAGATGTTCTATATGTTAGAATTTCTTACCTCCTCAGGCTTCCTTCTATTCCTGACTATACTTTGTTTCTAGGTTATCATCTATTTCCTTGGCTTTGAAGTACCTGCTGTGGGCTGTTGACTCCTAATGTCCCAGTGATCTCCAACTCATCCTACTCTGACCTCTAGCTTCATATATATGTTAAACTGATCATTCACTTGAATGTTGCATAGTCATGATTTTTCTTTCTTGTCTTCCCATGCCAATAAATGGTACCACCATTTACCCAACTAGTGAAGCCTCAATCCTGGGCTTATCCTTGATTCCTCATCAGGTTCTATTTTTTTCTATTTCTAAGATATATCCCAAATTCATCCACTTCTTGCTGTCTCCATTGCCATCAATTTCTGGGAGGCTATTGTGATTTCTCTTTATGTACAAATAAGAGTTTCTAATTGTTTTCCCCTTTAAGTCCAATGTCCTTAGAACAGCCAAAGTGATATTTCAAAAAATCTAAATTTAGAACTTTCCAGTATCTTTCTTTTGCACTTAGGCCATGTGTGGTCAAATTTTAACTTTTATTTTACCAGGCAGATCTGACCCTTTCCTGCTTACCTCTCTGATTACATCATGCATATATTTCCACTCTCTAATTACAGTCATATTACACTGGCCTTTTGCAGAACTCTTGTAAGACCACTGTGTGCTCTTTTTATTTGCTGCTTTCTCCAACCTTGGCTTTTTGCTCCTCTCTTAAAAAAAAAAAAAAGAAATCTTGAACTTATGATCCTCTTGCCTCCACTTGTGCCACCACACCCAGCTTCAACTCCTTTTTTTCTTTTCCCAGTGCTTGAGGTTATACTCCATATAGAGCTGCAGTCCTATCCCCTTTTTAAATTTTATTTTGAGACAGGGTTTTGCTAAGTTGCATAGGTTGGCCTCTGGCCTTGACTATGCAATTCTTCTTCCCAGCCCATCTAATAGCTAAGATTATGAGATGTGATTCTGTCTTATGTACTTGTAGCTCAGCTTAAATGTTGCCCCCCATCCAAAGAATGGGCTGGGATTTAGCTCAGTTGATAGAGTGCTGTGCTGCAGTCTCTGAGGTCCCGAGTTCAATTCCCGGCACCGCAAAAATGGGAGAAGGACTTGGCAATCCACTCCCGAGGCAATCCTGACACAGTCAGCCATTGAAAACCCTATGAGGGTCACTATGAGTCGGACACGACTCGACGGCACCTAACAACAACAACAATCCAAAGAATATGCCCCTTTCCTTTTTTCTATTAGAAAATAAACCCGTGAGTACAAGTTTTGTCTGTTTTGCTCTGTTGGGTATCCCAGTGCATGATACATAGTAGGCAGCAAATATTTGTGCAATCACTTACCTTTCCTAATTTCTCATCTTGTAAAATAAGGGCTAAACTAACTGCCCATCCTACTTTGTGGAGTTGTTATAGTGAGCAAATAAAATACTGTTTACCAGTTTTGATGTCTCATATGATAATTTTTGAGAAATGAGCTTCCCTTTTTAAAAAAAGATTTTAGAATCAATTTGATATAGTAAAAAACAAAAAACAAACAAAAAAAACCACCCTGCCATCCTATATATCATTTTTAACTCTGTGTATTTTGTTTTTAAAATAAAATACTTTTAAAAAGGTTTAATATGCTACTGGATATACTGGCATAAACCTGTATTCCTAGCACTTGGGAAGCTGAGGTAGGAAGACCAATACAAGTTCTGGACCAGCCTGTGCCACACAGTGAGTTGCTGTCTCAATCACACACACTGTCTCCACTCCCCATCTTTCACATAAGAGTTAATATAGTGTCTAGCATACTCTTTCTAATTTTTCTATCCCAAGCAGCTTTCTTATACTTCTAAAAAAAGTTTTATAAATACAGGGTCTCTGTATGTAGCCCAATCTGGCCTAGACCTTGTGATCTTCCTGCCTCAGCCTTATAAGTGCTGGTTTTATAGGGTCCTGCCCCTACCCTGGGCTTTTCAAATACTTTCTAAGGGGTTGCATCATTTAGAACAGATACTTTCATATCCTTTAAGTCTTTTGGGCAACTCAAGCATGTATTTTGATGGTTGTATAAAGAGAGGTAAATATAAATATTTATCATACTTAGAAATTTTACTCTTGGTAATTAAAGTTTCTATAAGGACTTTGCCTAAAGGATTTTTTGTGAAACCAGTCGGTGTATAACAAGGATTTCTTGGTATAGCATTCAATCCAATTTGTTTTTTAAACAGCTTGTTCAGATTACCACTTATTCTATATGATAAGTACAGCTCCTGCTATGACTCCAATATTACAACCCTTAAGGAGTTATATTAGGCTTGGAAAATGACATAGTTTGAAATTCTGGAAGATATTTTTGATTTTTTTTTCCTCAAAAGAAAAATTCATCTGAGAGAGCTACTTTTTTGAAAATTATTACTTTGGAATATATAAAGTTTGGCCATCTTTGGAACCAGAGACCTAATTATTATTATTGTCATTATTATTACTATTATTACTATTTTCAGTAAGAGTGGCTTAAACCCAGGGTCTCAGGCATGCTTTGTAAGTGCTATACCACTGAGCTGCACCCCAGCCCATTTTTTTACTTTTTCTAAAATTTTGAGATAGGGTCTAAATTTTGTAGACTTCCTCTACCTCAAATTTGTGATGTTCCTGCCTCAGCCTCCCGAGTTGCTGGTATTACAGGTGTGCACCACTCTGCCTGGCTTTAGAGACCTAATTTACTAGCAAATGGAGTTTATAATACTAAAATAATAGAACTATCTTCATATAAAGTTCTTTTTTAAAAATCTAATAGGTTAATAAATTATTCTGAGTCAATTGTTACGAGTCAGTTGTACAAAATGGAAATTTGTCTTTGTTTCTTAGCATGGCTTCAGCTTTTTTGTTGTGCTGGGGGATTGAACAGAGGGCTGCATACGTGCTAGGCAAGTGCCTGACATCTGAGACATATCCCCCAACCCCCTTTTTTATTTTTTGAGACATGGCCTTGCCAACTTGCACAGGTTGCCTCTCTTGCCTCAACCTCTTGAGTCACTGGGATTACAGGCATGTGCCATGGCACTTGGTTCTGTTTCAGTTTAGTTCAGGCTTCACACAGCGCCCCTCATTCATCAGGTATTAGCTGATGCAGAGACTTTACCAAAATGGCAATGTTGACATGTACCTTAATTTGCTAAATTGTTTAAAAAATAAATCCAAGAAACTTGATTTGTGTTTGTTTTCGTTTTCTTGAGACAGGGTCTCGTTATGTAGCCCAGGCTGGCCTGGTGCCACCTTGCTTTAAACTCATGCTGCTACTCCTGCCTCAGCCTCCCCAGTGCTGGGATTACAGGTATGTGCCACCATGCCTGGCTAAGAAATCTGCCATTTAGAACAATAGCTTCAGCTGGTGTGATTGCACATGACTGTAATTCCAGTACTTGGAAGACTGAGGCAGGAGGATGGAAAGTTTGGGGCCACCGTAGGCTACACAGTGAGACCCTGTCTTAAAAAACAAAACAAAGCAAAAAACGAGTAGCTTCTTAAGCCACCAGAAAAATATTTCAAGTAGTTATCCAAGTAGTTTTATTAATTTACAAATTGCAAATTGAATTCATGCCTTATTATCATAATTAGCTACTATATCAAAGCATAGTATATACACTTAGGGAAAATATAAGTATAAATAAGCATAGTTTTTTGTTTCTGTTTTTTTTTTTCCCCCCAGTAGTTGAGATTGAACCAAGATTCTCATACATGCTAGGCAAGTACTCTGTAACTGAGCTGCGCCCTTAGTCTTTAAAAAAAATTTTTTTTTTTAAATTTTGAGATGGAGTCTTGTTAAGTTGGGCAGACTGTGTCTGGCTTCCAATTCAAGATCCTCCTATCTCAGCCTCCTGAGTCTCTGGGATTACAGACATGCACCATATTGCCTGACAAGTAGTTTTGTTAATGCCATATTTGAGTCACTTTTTTCGCTGATGGTTGGTTAGTTCAGTACTGCTTTGCCCTGTACAGTGACGAATGAAGTGCTTTATGCAAAGAATTAAGAGAAGGATCAATTGAGAGTTGATTGTAAACTAGATAATATTCTTAGATCCTGGGCATACTATAGTTTTTTGCAACATGCTGAAAGAGGATGAAGAAGGGCAACCACTGCCAATGTTTTTGTGTTGTGGATCTCCTGTCTTCCATATAAATTTAGTTCATAAGTGATGTTTGATCCTCTAACATCAGGTCAAGAGAATCACTGTCAACCTTGTATCATAAAAGTTAGAAAAAATTAATTTGTTTTTAACTAAAAACTTAATTTGATTAGTTGTAACGTTTTCCTCCTGCACTCCAAAGGATCATCTTGCCTGTTTCCTGATATGTGCACATTCTACTTTGAAAATCAGCTGCTCTCACACAAAGGGATGAAGAGTCTTTGCAGAATTGAGTTCTTTGTCTTTTGTTTCTCTTCACATTTCATGTCATTGGAATGAGAGAACTAATTCTTTGAATAAGCATAACCAGAGCAATTCAAACTTCTTATAGTG
Source organism: Pedetes capensis (assembly GCA_007922755.1). Taxonomy (NCBI): domain Eukaryota; kingdom Metazoa; phylum Chordata; class Mammalia; order Rodentia; family Pedetidae; genus Pedetes; species Pedetes capensis. Next base: position 11,413 of record VMDO01028400.1, read on the forward strand.
GATATTATGCCCTTTTGAAAAGTATATAATGAAGAATCTACCTGGGACTTCCAGGATTTAGAAAATAAGTTTATAGGTTATTTTATAGAATATGCATACTGTTTAGCTGGAGAAAGAGATGTTTCCATCTCACTTCTCTTTGTAAAAATTTATTTTTGTAGTCCTAGATGTGGAGATCTATGGCTAAAGATGCACTCTTTTGTTTAGTTTTGTTTTGTTTTGTTTAAGGCAGAATCTCTCTGTGGCTGTTTGGAACTTGCTATGTGGACCAAGCTGGCCTTGAACTTGGGTTGATCCCCTGCCTCTAGCCTCCCAGGTGCTGGGATTACAGGCATATGCCTGGCCATGTGAATTGGCCACCTTTTTCTTTTTTTTTTTTAATGAAAGAAGGGGAGTCTTTAGGAATATTTGTTTGTTTTTTAAAACTGGGTCTCACTTTGTAGTCCAGCTTAGCCTTGAACTTGCCATCCTTTTTCCTTAGTGTCTGGAGTGGTGGGGTTATAAGTGTGCACCATCATGCCTGAGTGTTATTTTTTTATAATAATGTACTCGTTTAGTTTGGGAATGGTTTAAACAGCAAATAGCAATTTCAAAAAAAAAAATTTTGTTTTGTTTTTTGAGACAGTCTCACTGTGTAGCCCAGGGTGGTCTAGAACTCACTGTGTAGCCCAGCATGGCCTCAAACTCATTTTGAGCCTCCTGCCTCAGCCTCCCAAGTACTAGGATTACAGGCATGTACCACTAACCCTGGCTAATACAATTATATTATAAATTTTGGAAATTGGATATTTTAGCTGAGTGTGGTGGCACATGTCTGTAATCCTAGCACTCTAGGAGGTTGAGGCAGGAAAATTATGAGTTTGGGGCCAGCCTGGACTACATAGTGAATTCTAGGTTACCTTGGGATATATAGCAAGACCATTCTTTTCCCCTTAACCCCAAAATTGGATATTTTTAGTTTAGTGCAGTGGATTATGCCTGTAATCCCAGTGACTCGGGAAGTGGAGGCAGGAGGATCACAGGTTTGAGGCCAGAGGAAGCCTGTGTAATTTAGTAAGATCTTGTCTCAGAAAAGTAAATAGGCTGGAGGTGTAGCCCAGTGTAGAGCACTTGAAAAGTATGTGTGAGGCCCTGAGTTCAACCCCCAAGTATTACTAAATAAATAAATAAATAAATAAGATATTTTAGATATAATTGCCCGTGACTAATATGAATTTTTATAGACACTATTTATCTTGGGAGATGGAGGATATGTAGATGTCTTATTTTACATGTAGAATTCTTGCCCCTCAGTCATTGAAAAAATACTCTTTTTACATCATGCAGTTTGCCTGACTGTGGATTTCACTTTGCTTCTATTGGGGATGTTAGTTCATTCTTGAGATAAGAATTTTTGTGTGTTTAAAGACTCAGTAATCTAGTATCAAAGAAAAGCAGTTCTTTCACTTTCACCTTATCAGAAAATATGGAGTCACAAACTGGCCAGTTGTGATTAAAACAAAAACAAAGTACCTCTTACTCTAGGAACAAAGGGGAGAAATAAAGAAGGTTCTAGCTCAGAGAGTAAGAGTTAAAATTCTTACCAGTCTGGACAGGACACACACTCTTGAGAAGAGTGTTAGGGGCTTTTCCTAGAAGCCCGCAATTCTGTATGGAGCACATGGCTAGACATGTCAGATCAGTGAGTTCCATCAGGTATAACTATAAGAGCAAGAACACAGATTTAAATGCATGTCCATTCACAGAGACAGCCCTGGAGATGAGGCCTGAGGCACTATTTTTTTAAGTGGTACTAAGGGGTTGAACCCAGGGTCTCACGTATAATTTTCGAGCCCTCTACCACTGACCTGCATCCTCAGCCCCTTTTTCATTTCTTATTTTGAGACAGGATCTTGCTAAGTTACATAGGCCACCTCTAGCTTCAAACTTGGAATCCTCCTGCCTCTGCCTCTCTCATCACTAGAATTACAGGTGTGTGGCCACTGTGCCTGGAATTTTTTTTTTTTTTTTTTTTTTTTTTTTGAGGTAGAGTTTCACTGGGTAGCCCAGGCCTGAAACTTACTATGTAGAGCAGGCTGGCCTTGAAAACGCACTGATCCTTCTATCTTGGCCTCCCAAGTACTGGGATTATAGGCATGTGCCACCATGCCTGGCTTTTCTTTTTGGCTTTTTGAGACAAGGTCTCACTGTGTAGTTCAGGCTACCCTCAAACTCACTGTCCTCTTGCCTCATGAGTACTGGGGTTACAGGCATGCACCACTATGCCTGAGTCAGTGGCTCTTTTTTAAGAGGTGCTCTGGATGAGTCATAGTAGTTACCAAGAATACTGGGACATATGTGCACAATAATTCACTGATACTGTCGAAGTGCATCACATACATCCAGTCTTGCATGATTCCAAAAGCATTAGCACTTCAATTAACATCGTACTATAATAAAAGTGCATCATCTTTCTTACAGCATAGGACCTACTGACTTCAGCTAATTTAGATGCTCTTACAAGGTAGTGTTTGCCCTTGGAATTTAGGCCTCACAAAGGGGATCCAAGCAGATTTGGAGAGAAATGGGCTTTTGAGTATTATTTTAGTCCAGTTTGTTGGTTGAATTTTCATTAAGGGTCTATCCAGGAGACCTACTGTTAGAGTCTACTTTGTGCTAGTCTACACCCTTTTCTTTCAACAACCTCTGTGCTGCTGTTCCTCTTTCCTCAGTCCCACCTCTAAGTAGTATAATCTCTATTTTGATCAAACTGCTTTATTTTCATTATCACAGCCCTGGAGTTCTGCATTTTTCTGAATGTGGAAGAAAATCCTAAAGAAAAAACCTTGATCTACTAATGATTTTTGCTTTTAATATTACAAACCCTTCTTCTCCTTAAAAAAAATGGGCTAAAATGCAAATTAACTACATCGTTGTTTCAGAATTTGGAATAGGAATGGATTTTTTTTCTTTAACAAATGAACTTGAGAAAATGATTGCTATGAAAGACCTTAAATTTGTTTTTGATTCTCAGGTTTGGTTAAATAAATTATATTTTTCAGTTCATTGCATACTACAGAATTTATTAAATCATCTCAGCTGTGATTAAAATTAAAATGTGTCTTATTACACTAATATGTGAAAATTAGTTCTGTATTGTAAACAAACTACATTATAATCTTTTATATGCCTGTAGGGGACTAATGAGAAATTTAGTAGCAATTACATATTTTTAACATATTTTTTCCTTAAATAGATGTAATATTTCCATTTCTTTGTAAGCAATAAATACGTATATATGTTCATACCTGTTTATGGAATGGGAGAAGTTTTTAATTTATCTTCGTTAGGTGAACAAAGTTAACAAAGGATTGAACTTCATGACTGAAGCTATTAAAGATAACCTTTTTCATATACAGAGTCTTGTTATAGCGAATACTAATACAACCAAGGATCATAACAACCGATGGTTCTTTACAAAAGTACTTTCTGAGCAGGGCATGGAAGCACACTCCTGTAATCCCAATACTCTGGAGGCTAAGGCACGAGGATTGATGTGAGTTCAAGACATAGAAAGTTCCAGGCCAGCCTGAGCTATATAGCAAGATAAGACCCTGTCTCAAAAAGCCAGACAATAACAACAACAACTTTCTATGCTCACATGTCCCAACATGATAGTCCCAGGAACAAATATGGTGATCCATTAGCCAAAATAGTTTTTAAAAAGTTTATATTGCCAATTTTGAACAGTAATTGCTTTTTTTTGGTCTTTCCTATGAATCTGAGGGATTTATTTATTTATTTATTGTGGTACTGAGGGGCTGAACATGGGCCTCATGCATACTTTGTAAGTGCTCTACTCCTGAGTTGCACCCCAAGCCCTTTTTAAATTTTTTATTTGAGATGGGGTCTCAATAAATTATGTAGGCTGCCTCTGGCCTTGAACCCGTGATCCTCCTGCCTCTGTCTTCTGGATTGCTGGGACTACAGGCAAGTACCACTGTGCCTGGCTTGAATTTGAATTTTTATAAATACCCAATTTATGCTGTAAATGTCTGTGAACTTTATGCATTTCTCCAGGATTCTTCCACCATGGAAATATTTAAATGTGATGTAAAGATTTTTTAAATGGAAGTTAGTTAGTACAAAGCCCACTGCTTTTTTTTTGTGGTATTTTTTCTGGATTTTTGAGACAAATTTTGCTGTGTAGCCCAGGCTGGCCTGGAACTTGCTATGTCACTCAGACTATCCTTGAATTTGTGGCAATCCTCTTGCCTCTGCCTCCCCAGTGTTGGGATTACAGGCGTGTGCCAACACACCCAGCTTTTTCTGTGATATTTTTAACAAGTGAGGTTGGGTTATCTCAATAGAGTTTGTGGTGTAGAATTGTCTTCATTCCTTTTTTTTTTTTTTTGCAGTACTGGGGGTTGAACTGAGGGTCTCATGCTTGTATGCTTTGCGAATGTTGTCCCACTGAGCTGTACCCCCAGCCCATTCTACTTTGGACTTTTTGAGACAGGGTCATGCTAAATTACACAGACGGCCTCTGGTCTTGAACTTGTAATCTTCCTGCCTCTGGCTCTGCAGAGTCGCTGGGATTATAGGTATGTGCCACTGTGCCTGTCTCTGTCTTCATTGTTTTACTTGGACAGGTTCTCTTTTTGTTGTTTTTTGTTTTTTTGATACAAGACCTCACTGTGTAGCCCAGGCTTTTCTGGAACTTGCTAAGTAGACCAGGATGGCCTTGAATTTACATTGATCCTCCTGCTTCAGCCTCCCAAGTACTGGGATTATAGGTGTGTACCACCATGCCTGGCTTTGGACAGGTTTTAATGGACACTTTCCCACAGTTCATAATCACAATGATATTTCTGTCTTTTGCTTGGGGAACTCTGTACAAAAATCAGTTGCTACTAATGGTAGACAGTCTTTACATTTAACCAGATATCAGGGTTTTTTGATGTTTGTTTTTATCTGATGAAAGTCCTTATGAAAATAATTCTTAACTGGATGCCAGGGCATGCACCTGTAATCCCATATACCGAGGAGGCTGAGGCAGAAGGATTGAAAGTAAGTTTGAGGCTAGAGGTAGCCTGCACAATGTAGTGAAATACTGTCTCAAAATAAAAGGAGGCGGGGTGCTGAAGGTGCAGCTCAGTCGTAGAGCACTTGCTTCGCATGTGCAAGGCATGGGTGTTCAACCCCCAAGTACTGGGGGAAAATTAAAGTAACTTGCCCAAAGAGATTTTAAAATTGGATGTTATTTAATTAGAATTCTTATAAATTCTGTTATTTGCTTTTTTTTGAGGAAATGCAGTGTCCTTAAGAATACAATCCTAAAATGAAGTTGTTACATATTGGAGAAAATCAGAATATGTTGTTATGGCAACTCATGGGGAATATGAAAACAGCACAGATAAGCAGCGTCCTGTTGTCATAGCAACCATAGTTGTGAAAATGATTAAAGCTGGTCTAGAAAGGATGTATTGCAGCTTTAGTCCATTAAAAGTAAATAGTGTAAGAAAAGACAGGGAGAATTGGTTTTAGACAAAAGTTAAGTCCCTCTGGTGCCACAAGTTGCTAGTAGCCCTGTGTATAGACAGATCTTTGTGGTTTCTATTTATATTTCATCTCAATTTTATTGTCTCAAATCATAATGATGACATGAGGGAAAGATAAATGTAATAACTACATGAAAAGGCTGTGAATAGTCTTTTTGGTCGCAAATTTAGAAAGAAATCAAAGTTAGAAAATTTTATTCCTGAAAATGACTTTAAAAAACAGTAGTGTTTTCCTTTCTTTTCCTCTTTTCCCTATTTCTTGGCTAGTACGTAATTTTCATTCCTTTTCATGCCTTCTTGCTGTATCATCATTTTAGTCTTAAGTAGTGAGCCACAACATAGACATCTAATGTCTATGTTTTATAAAGTGCCACATTGTGATTTTGTATGAACAGATGGATTTGATGGTAAATGACAAGTAACCTATATATGTAAGGAGATTAATTTTAGCTCTATCTTTAAATTTTTTCCTGGTAATCAAAGCTTCTTAAGTGTTATTTTAAATGCCATTATTTCTTTTCCAACTTCTACTTGCCCATGAAAGCAAAATGTTCCATTCAGCAGAGTGGAGACATGTTAGAAATAAACCTAGTAAAAGCTGTGTTCTTTGTTTAGCAGTTGGCTGCATGCACAGGTTTTTGTGGTAATGGAATCAGAATCTCTGTATTAGAGTATTGATCTGCTGCTTGGTAGGTACTGTATAAAAGAATCATTCCAGTAACAAAGTATTAAAGTGGTTTAAGAGCAGTTTATATCACAAATGAGGTGGAGGAAGATGGAGTTCTGTAAGACTGGATACGGACATGTGCTATAAATATCCATAAAACTGAAGATTTTATCTAAACCCCCCCCATGTCTAAATCCCCATATTTAAATCTACATTTCATTGCAAATAGTTGAACATTATCTGAGTATAAGCTATGTACACTAAAGCCATTACATTTTGAAGTTTTTATATTTAATGTGTTTGTGTGGTAGTTGAAAACTGGTGTGAACATAAGTCAGGACACTTACCTAGCATGTGCAAGGACCTAGATTTGATTCCCTGCACTACCAAAAAAAAAAAAAAAAGGTCAGTTATGAGAAATAATATTTACTGACCATAAGAACAGTATTTTAAAGTAAGCTGTTGAACATTTTTAGTCAGAATCCAAATACTAATGTTGATTTTTCTTACATATAAGTTGATTTTCATAAATAGCCTCTTTGAACATTGCCTGGCTAACCAAAATCTGTCCTTTCATATATAGGTTTAGGGAAGAACCCCTCCCCTCCTTTTTTTTAAGGCAGTGGAAGATAGGGAAGTGAGGGAGGGACAGAAGAGAGAACTCATGATTTTTTAAAGAATTTGTTAAAACCTCATTTCTCTTTGCTGTTATATGATGGTGGTAGGTCATATATGACTTATGGCTTAGGTCACATGACTTAAGCTATTAAATTGTTCAGATAACCTGGCAAACGGTTCAGAAATTACATTAACAAACTAGCTAACATATTGCAAAGGAGTTTAGAAATGAAAGCTAACTAGTTACTGTAGCACCATTGGAACATAATGATACATGGATTTGAATTTCCCTTCTTTCTAATTTACCTTGGAATAGCAGATTTTAAAGCTAGTTTGTAAATATGTAAAAATGTTTTACTTTAACATCTGATTGACTGAATTTTTACATTGGTATCTAAGAGAGTGGTATCATCAGGTTGTACATTTGAGATGTACTAGTTTGCATCTTGGCTTACAATACATTGGATTGGAGGATCTGGTTCTTTATTTTTCTGGAAGAAGACAGATTATTAGGGGATATGGATGTAGCTCAGTGGTAGAGTGCTTGCCAGCACGAGAGGCCCTGGGTTCCATCTCCAGCACTGGAAAAAAAAATCAGGTATACTTATCACTCCTCATTTCACAATTTCTTGTCATGTTTCACTTCTTTCAGAAATATTCATTTTGGATCCTTCTTGTGAATATATAACTCTTAATACTAATATCCTGAGAGAAAGGAAAATTCTTATCTAACCTCAGTAATAACCAAACCATCACAGAAAATGTCCTCAAAACACATCAAACAATCAAATAGCCAATAACCTTATTCTCCTGCTAAATTCCATAAACTGGATGGGGAGGGTAGATGATATTCATTTTTGTTGCTTACCAGAGAAATGACACTAGGTCTTTGAAATGGTTATTTATTTCATATATTGTAGCTGCCAATCAGTCAGTGATTTGCAAGTAGTGAAGTAAATACACTGCTGAAAATAAGTTTCTTTCCTCTGCTGGTCTGTGGTACCCAGGAAATCAAATATAGTAAGGGTGCATTTATTTATGTAGGCATTTGTTGTTGTTGTTAGGTGCTGTAGAGTCGGTATCCGACTCATAGCAACCCTCATAGGGTTTTGAATGGCTGACTGTTTCCGGATTGCCTTGGGAGTGGATTGCCAGGCCCTTCTCCCATTTTTGTGGTGCTGGGAATTGAACTCGGGTCCTCAGAGACTGCAGCGCCACGCTCTACCAACTGAGCTAAATCCCAGCCCATGTAGGCATTTATTCTCTTTCTAATGAGCAAGTAATTTTCTTTACTCCTACATAAAAGTTAAATTAAGGAGTGCCCAAGGGAGTAGGGAGACTTGGTTTGTAGGCCCTAAAATACTGTTTGGTATCAGGGACTCCTTTCATGACTGGACTTACCTTCTCTTTAGAAGAAAGTTTCTGGTAGCTCCTTTTAAATTCATCCTCAGAGAAAACATCTGTAGAGGGAAAGACTCCGCCAATGTGAGAGTTTGTCTTCTTTATCTAGCAAAGGATTTTGCCGTGTGGTTTCTTTTGCTCTCTCTGCCTGGAAAGTGAGAGACAAGAGCTCTGATACGGCAGTCAGCCTGGCCTTAGTATATAGATTATTAACATGGTGCTAGCCTTTGTTGGCTCATAGTAACTGCCATGAACAAACATGTAAATCCACCTGGGGGAGAAGTGGGCTGAGTATGTTGCAAATGTCTTTCACCAAAGTGGAAAATTGCTTCAACTTCTGTTTATTTCTCTAGTTAGAACTAACCTTTTTTTCTGTTTCCTCTTCTCTCCTCCCTTTCCTTCTCCTTCCTTCTCCTTTCTTCCCTACCCTCCGTCTCTCAGAAATACATGAAGTCTAAACCTCCCAGTGAGCACTGTGATCATATGAAATTTGTGTATAGGCCAACTCTACATCATCAAAAATTGTTTTGTAACCCCTTGATTCCCAGGCCTCAGCTGGTGGCCTAGTTATTTCAGTTAATATTTAATGCAATAAATTATAAGGCAATAAAAGAATTTGGACAGTCCCTTAGAGCTTATTGCAATGAGATTTGACTTGAATTTAATACAATGAAATTCTAGGATAGCCAAGTGATTTTTATAGTATAATATTTATTTGTTTATTTATTTGTGGTACTAGAGGGTTGAAACCAGGGCCTTGCCCTTGTTAGGCAAGTTTTCCACCACTGAGCTGTGCCCCAGACTCTTTTTAATTTTTGGTGTATTTTATTTTATTTTTTGCAATGCTAGGGATTGAACCCAGGGCCTCATGCGTGGTTTGCAAGCGCTCCACCACTCAACTGCATACCTAGCCCATTCTTTACTCTTTTATCTTGTGAGAGAGTCTCACTAAATTACACAGGCTGCCTCTGGCTTTCAAATTGCTATCCTTTTGCCTTTGCCTCCTGAGTCTTGAGATTATAGACGGGTATCACCTCGCTTGGCTCTTTTTTTTATTTTTCATTTTGAGACAGGGTCTCACTAAGTTGTGCAGGCTGCCTCTGGCCCTGAACTCTTTTTTTTTTTTTTTTTTTGGTGCTAGTGGGCTGAATGCAGGGCCTCATGCATACTTTGCCAGTATTCTACCACTGAGCTGGAACTCCAGCCCCTTTTAATTTTTTAAATCTTGATACAAAGTCTTGTAAAAGTTACATAGCCTGCCTCTGGCTTCAAATTCTTGATCCTCCTGCCTCAATTTCCTGAATCATTGGGATTACAGCTGTGTACCATGGCACTGGCTTTGTGGTATGATTTAAAAGGTCTTTACATACAGTTATAAGTGATTGAGTTTGTAAAACCTAATCTGAGGTAATTGCAGATTGACTATTACCAAGCAAATGAGCACTTCAAAAATACAGAAATTTACATCAGGCAACTTTTAATAATGTGCCAAAGAAAGTGTAAGTGAACACCTTTTTTGTTCTCTGGTAGGGAGAATAAAGATACTACCTGCATATATTCACAAATTTGCTTACAAAGTTTATTGGTTTTCTGTATATGGGTATTAAAAATGACATTTTTTTGGTACAGAAAACATGTGGCCTCTAGGCATTATTATGATGCCCTGTTGCTTGCTAATGTTGAATATTTTGTGATTAAAAAATTGTTCTTATTTTATTCTTTCATATTCAAGTCTTACAGTCTTAAAACCAGCCATAAGCCAGGTGTTTATAACTTGTTATATTGATACAAGTGAAAGAATAATAAAACAAGTATTTGGTGATGAAGACAACCAGAATGTTCATATCAGAAAAGTTCAATATTGTCTTGTACTCAGTGGTTCTTACCTCATACCAGTGACTTTTAGGATCTTTTGTTTTCTGTACTAAATCAGAATAGTGAAAATGTTTTGATAGAAAGTTGAAAAAAGTCTATGTATGAATTGCTTTGGGTCTTGGGTCATTCTAGTCTCTGTGGTAAATTCATAATTAGGAAGGGCTTTTTAAGCCTGTGTGCTCTAGTCTCGTAGGTACACAGCTACTCCATATCTGGTAACTCTAAATTCATATGTGAAGAGGTTATGTTTTTTTAAAGTATATTATTTACACAATTCACTAGAATGGCTCCTTTGGAAGTTAGGTGGCTCTCTCATGTAATTATGTACTTAGTAACCCTGCTCCACACAGCAGTAGAAATTCAAGTAAGAAAAATTTACTGCTGTGTATAGTTATTAGAATTTTAAAGCATTTCTTTGTTCAAAATTCTAGTTTATTAGACTGCTATATTTGACTAATTAACACTTAATAAGTAATAATAAAATTTATTTTAGAAGGCAGCCAAGTTTGAATTTTAACATTTCTAAATAGGCCTCAGGAGCCACTCTTCCTCCCCACTTTTTGTTTAAGAGCATCTCTATCTCTTTAATCGAAGTTTTATGCTAAAGTGAATAATTCCTATTTTAAAAACCCATATTAGAATATTAGAGATGTACTTAAAATCACAGTTGTGGAATTTAATTTCTGCATGGTGCTATTAGAAACATTTTAAAATCTATCTATTTTAATAGGGAATCTGAGATGTGTAGAAGCTAAGTGAACTGCTCAAGGTTGTTGGTTTGAGGACAAATCTATACTTCTGGATTAGAGTTATACCTCCTGAGTTGTCATGATAATGCAGCAGTTCATCTCACCAGGGATTTCTTGTACACTTCTGCTGTGCCTACAACAGTGAGCAAGGCATCCAGAGGCTATAAGAACAGTATGATTGTGCATGATCTAATAGTTGTTGTTCTTAGGTGCTGTCCCGTCGAGTCCGACTCATAGCGACCCTATGTACAGCAGATCAAAACACTTGCCGATTCTGTGCCAGGCAAATGATCTTATTTATGTTTAAGCCCATCGTTGCAGACACTGTGTCAATCCATCTGGTGGGGGGTTTTCCTCTTTTGCATTGACCTGCCACTTTCCCAAACATGATGTCTTTCTCTAGGGATTGATCTTTCCTGACTGCATGTCCGAAATATATAAGATGCAGTCTGGCCATTCTTGCTTCCAAGGAAGCACTCTTGTTGCACTTCTTCTAGGACAGATCTGTTGGTTCTTTTGGCAGTCCATGGTATATTCAGTAGACCTCTCCAGCACCACAATTCAAAAGCACCAGTTCTTTTTGTCTCCCTTGTTCAGTGTCCAGCTTTCACAACCATATGATGCGACTGAAAATAGCATGGCATGAGTCAGACGCACCTTCGTCTTCAATGTGACATCTTTGCTTTTCAATTCTCTAAAGAGATCTTTTGCCACAGCTTTTCCTAGAGCAATGCGTCTTTTGATTTCTTGACTGCTGCTTCCACGGGTGTTGATTATAGAGCCAAGCAAAGCAAAATCTTGGACAACCTCAATCTTTTCTCCATTTATTGTGAAGTTGTGTACTGACCCAGTCGTAAGGATTTTTGTTTTGTTGATGTTTAGTCGCAACCCATATTGAAGGCTGTGATCTTTTATCTTCATCAGTAAATGTTTTAAATCCTCTTCACTTTCAGCAAGCAGAGTGGTGTCATCTGCATAGCACAGGTTGTTAATGAGTCTTCCTCCAATCCTGATGCCGCGTTCTTCCTCATAAAGTCCAGCTTCTCGGATTATTTGCTCAGTGTATAAATGGAAGAGATAGGGTGAAGGTATACAGCCCTGATGCACACCTTTCTCAACTTTAAACCAGGCAGTGTTTCCTTGTTCTATTCGAACAACTGCCTCCTGGTTCACATACAGATTTCTCATGAGCACAATTAGGTGTTCTGGTATTCCTGTTTTCCAAAGTGTTATCCATAATTTATTATGATCCACACAGTCAAATGCCTTTGCATAGTCAATAAAACGTAGATAGACATTTTTCTGATATTCTCTGTTTTCAGCTAATATCCACCTGACATCAGCAATGATGCCCCTGGCTCCCTGCCCTCTTCTGAATCCCCCTTGATTTTCCAGTAATTCCCTGTCTATATACTGCTGCAGTTGCTTCTGAATGATCTTTAGTAGAATTTTGCTTGTGTGCGATATTAATGATATTGTCCGATAGTTTGCACATTCAGTTGTATCCCCTTTTTTGGGAATAGGCACAAATATGGATCTCTTCCAGTCAGTTGGCCAAGTAGCTGCTTTCCAAATCTGTTGGCATAAACATGTTAACACCTCCAGTGCTGCATCTGTTTGTTGAAACATCTCTATTGGTATCCCATCAATTCCTGGAGCCTTGTGTTTCGCCAGTTCTTTCAAGGCTGTTTCCACTTCGTCCTTCAATACTATTGTTTCCTCTTCATATGCAACCT
>VMDO01028401.1:0-23994 GCA_007922755.1 Pedetes capensis
TCCAAAAAGTAGAAAAGGAGGGAATGGTCCCAAACTCATTCTATGAAGCTACCATCACTCTGAACCTAAATCAGAAAAAGATTCATCTAAGATATAGAATTATAGACCCATCTCCCTTATGAATTTAGATGCAAAAGTATTTAATACAATTCTGGTAAATAGAATCCAGCAGCATATGAAAAATATTATTCACCATGACTAGTGGGATTTATACCACAGATGCAAGGCTGGTTCAACATACAGAAATCAGTTAATGTAATCCAACATATCAAGACACTGGCAAATAAAAACCACATGCTCATCTCAATTGGTGCTGAAAAGGCCTTTGACAAAGTGCAACACATATTGATGATAAAAATGCTGGAGAAGGTAGGTATAACAGGCATATACCTTAATATCATAAAGGGTATTTATGACAAACCTACAGCCTACATTATATTAAATGGAGAATAACTGCAAGTATTTCCTCTTAGATCTGGAACAAGAAAGGGATGTCCTCTCTCTCCTGTTATGTTTAACATAGCAACTGAAGTCCTTTCCAGCGCAATCATACAAGAGAAATAAATCATAGTTAAACAGATTGGTAATGAAGAGGTCAAATTATCCTTATTTGCAGATATGATTCTATACGTGAAAGACCCCAAAACCCCAACCAGAAAACTTCTAGAAGTAATCACCTCCTTCAGCAAAGTGGCAGAATATAAAATCAACACAAAAAACAGTAGGTTTTCTTTACACCAACTGCAAACAGGAAGAGAAGGAAATTTCAGAAAAAATACATTTCACAATATCCACCAGAAAATTAAATACCTTGGAATCCATCTAACCAAATACCTTTCAGATCTCTACAAGGAAAACTTCAAAACATTAAAGAAAGAAATAGCAGAGGACACTGATAAAATGAAAGACCTTCCCTGCTCCTGGATAGGGAGAATTAATATCTTAAAAATGGCTATCCTATCAAAAGCTGTTTATAGATTTAATGCAATCCCCATTAAAATTCCATTGGCTGACCTTACAGTAACAGAAAAAATGATCCAAAAATATATATGGAACCACAACAGACCACATATAGCCAGAACACTCTTAAGCAGCATAGCTAACACAGGTGTAATCACAATCCCTGACTTCAAGCTATTCTATAGGCTATTGGTAGGAAAAACAGCTTGGTACTGGCACAAATATTTGGCCTGAAGACATGTGGAATGGAATAGAAGACCCAGAAATACCTCAGCACACTTATAGCCACCTAATTTTCGACAAAGGTGCAAGGCAAGTAAACTGGAAAAAGGATAGCCTTTTCAATAAATGGTGCTGGGAAACATGGATATCCTCATGCAGAAAAATGAAAACCGAGCTGCATCTCTCAATATGCACGAGATTTAACACAAAATGGATAAAAGACCTCAACATTAAACCAGAAACTCTAAAACTAATAAAAGATAGGATAGGTAAAGTGCTCCATCATATAAGCATAGGAATGTATTTCCTTAATAGGACTCCAATTGCTTAATAAATTGCAACAAGAAGAGATAAATGGGATTACATGAAATTAAAAACTTCTGTATAGCAAAGGAAACAATTAACAGAGTAAAGGAAACCCCCACGGAATGGGAAAATGTCTTTGAATCCTATTCATGAGACAAAGGTCTAACTCCCAGAATTTATAAAAAACTCAAGAAAAAAATTCCCAAGAAAACAAATAACCCAATACACAAATGGGCAAAGGAACTGAATAGACAGTTCTCAAATGAAGAGGTCCATAAAGCCATGAAACACATGAAAAAATGCCCAATATCCGTAGCCATTAAGGAAATGCAAAATTAAAACAAATCTGAGATTTTACCTTACACGAGTAAGAATGGCCAAGATCAATAATGTAAATAACAACAAATGCTGGCGAGCTTGTAGAGAAAAGGGAACACTCTTACATTGTTGTTGGAACTGTAAATTGGCCCAACCACTATGGAAATCAGTATGGAGGTATCTTAAAAAACTAAAAATCAATCTACTGTATGACCCAGCTATAACACTATTGGGAATTTACCCAAAGGGAGATGAGTCATCATACCACAGAGACACTTGCATCTCCATGTTCAATCCAGCACTTTTCACAATAGCAAGGATATGGAATCAACCAAAGTGCCCTTCAACAGAAGAACGGATAAAAAGCTATGGTACATATACACAATGGAATACTACTCAGCGATCAAAAAAAAAAAAGAAAGAAAAAAGATATAATGTCATTAGCAGCAGAATGGATGGAATTGGGGAAAATTATTTTAAGTGAAGAAACACAAGCTCAGAAAGAGAAACACCACATGTTCTCACTCATATGTGGGAGCTGAATCAAAATTATAAGAAGGAAAATATCCTATACAAAGTTTGGATAATAATAAAAGAAAGAAAAGCTAAGAACGGTATTATTATAGATGGCCTAGAAAATTCATGTAATAATTCTGACAATGTAAAAAGAAAGTTCACTACAGAAAAAGTTTCTATGTTAAACAGAACTGGAACCCAAGGATATATAGAAAATATTACCATAAAACAACAAGTAAATGGAAGCGAAGTCTTTGATGGGGGATGGGCCAGGGGGAGGAAGAGCATAAGAGGGTAAGGGGGAACTTATATGTATAATGTACAACAAAATGCATATATGGAAATGTCACAATGAAAAGCATGTACGAATGAATTACATTAAAGTGTACATTAAATATTTCCAATAAAATCACAAAGCATAGAAAAAGAAGTAGTTTATTCACTTTTTCTATATTTCATTGTAGATTATATCAAAATGTCTTCTGAAGCAAATCAGATTTTTGAACTTTTTAAAAATAAATTAATCTCTAAATTGGGAAAAGAACTGTTCCATAAAGTATCCTCCATGAATTTCTATTTTTGTTTGCAGAGGATCAGTTCTAATAGTGATAGAACCCAAATTTCATCAGATTATCCTAGATTTGAAATAATAATGTAAGAATACAATTATCAAATATTACTTTTTGATTATACATATTCAAATACCAAGCTGATGAATAATTGAAACCCATACAACCAAAATGCAATTTTATATTCTCACAGGCTTTTTGAAAAGCATAAAGGAAGTAATGCTTGAGAAGTTGCTTTGTAAACCATAAAATGCTGTAATAATAAAAACACATTAGTAGTAGTCTGGGAGTGAATAACTATAAGTGAATTGTTAGAATGATTTTGAAAGTATTTACAGCTAAAAATTGGATTACCGATATGTGACTGTTATTATACAATTTGTCTTGTCAGATTTTAACATGTTAGAATTAAAAACTGTATATATTCTATGTAAGATGATATTCTGCCATACAGTAGCAGAAAACTGCATATGTTAAATTACACATACAGTATTGAATATATAAATCATGAACTATTTTCACAGATAATTATAAAAAACAAAATATTCACAGAATTTTTAACTTTTAATAAGGAATTTTTTTATTATATGCAATAGTTTGCCTGTACAAACTATACATGCACCCATCAAATTATTAAAAGTATGTACAAAACACTTTTTCATCACAACCAACTGAAGTTTGGGTAAAACTTGCTATTTATGCCTTTATAATTAAATTTAAGTGCCTAATTCACTCAAACCACCACTACTAGCTCAGTGTTAATGGTTGAATCTGTCCCCCAAATTCATGTGTTGGAAATAATCTCCAATAAAATGAAGTTGAGAAGTGGGGGATTTAAGAGGTGATTGTATCATAAGAGCTCTGTCCTTATGAATGGATTCATGTCATTGTTGGATGGGTTCATCATCAGTAGAGTGGGTTTATTATAAAAGCAAGATTGATTCCCTTTCTCTTTCTCTCTCACTCTTTCTCTTTCCCTCTATCCCCACAACACACAAACACACTCTTTTTATCCCATGTGATACTTTCCACACATTATGATGCCACAAAAAAAGGAACTCTTCATATATGTCTCCTTGATTTTGAAATTCTCACCCTCTGGGTCATAAAGAAATAAATTTGTTCTTTATAAATTATTAGACAAAGGTCATCTGTTATAGCAATGCAAAACAGACTAAGATACCAATTAAGACATAAATATTTACATAATCTGTCAGTTTGAAATCATAAATATATACTAAATGTAGTTACTATTACTACTATTATTACTATCCCTGCTATTGCTACCATTACTACTCCTACTACTGCTACTACTTCTACTACTACTACTACTACTACTACTACTATTATTACTATTACTACTACTCTTATTATTATTTTAGTTCTGAGGGTTGAATCTTGAGCCTAGTGCGTGCTAGGGCAGTGCTCTACTTTTGAGCTACTTTGCCAGCACTTGCCATTATTATTAATAAGCAGGTGATCCTGAATTAGATTTAGAATATAATGATACTTTAAATAAATGCTCTAAAAACTAGCATATTGTTATATGACTTTTGTAAAGTTCTCTCTTAGATAAAGCTCCAAGCTATTTACCATATTTTATCTAATAGTCATAAATTTCAAAGATTAATTCTCCAAAGATGCAATGCATTAAAGCAAAAATAAAAAAAGATGACATAATAATATTGTATATTATGACAACCAAATTACTTTGAGTTCTTTGAATAGTTATACTTTTTTCTCATATTACTTGGAGATTAAGCTGAGAGCTGCACATGCTAGATAAGTGTGCTATCACTGATTTGCACTTCAACCCTTTTCTAACTTTTTGTTTTGAGACAAGGTCACACTGAATACCCCAGGCTATTTTTGGCCTCTAAATTGGAATCCTCCAGCCTCAATCTAAACATTGGCCACTCTCTATAGTTTCTTATAACATATTTTTATACACAAACACAGACATACACATACATATCAGTTGTACACTTAACGTACAGTACAGTTGAACCCAGAAAACACAGATTTGGATTTGAATGAGTTCATTTATAAATGAATTAAATTTTTTGGAGATTTATAACTATTGAAAAAAATTTCAGGTAAACCACATAGAATAGAAATATCAAAAACTACGAAAAGGTATGTCATGAATGCATATATGGAAAATAGCACATTTCATGATTTACTACCATAAAATATACACATATATGTTAAAATTTTAAATGTGTCAAGAGTTATGCACTAAACCACAGTTCTTATGTGGAATAATTCATATATAAAAGGAAATAAAAATGACTGTAAAGAAACATTATTAAGTTACAACTACATAAGTTTTACTACAGTTTATACTGTAAAACACTGTAATGATTTTATGGTCATTTTCTTTTGTTATTGCCATGGGCTCAAATATTACCAGCAACCCCTTAAAACACCATGTGACACTAATCTCCACATGAGCAGTTCATTGCTCCACTATTGCAACAAAAAGAGAACTTTTGTGGTTCTTGATATATAACATACAAAATATATGTTAAGTGACTGTTTATGTTATTGGTAAAGCTTTTGAATTATTTTGAATTAAATTTTGAGACAGTCAAAATTTATAAGTGCATTTTCAGCAGTGTGTGTCATTATTCTAAACAGCATTATTCAAATGCTGTTCATATGTAATCATTAAAGATGTTTTTGATGATTTATTTTCCCTGGTTACTAACTGTACAAATATGACATCTATTTAATTACATCATATTTTCTTACAATAAATATAAAATATTTGATTCAACGATGACCAATCATCTCCAGTAATTTGGTAATATCTAAAAGGAATTGACTGTCACAGTAATCCTCTTTTAGGAGTTTACTTTGAAAGTACAGTTCTAAACATATGAGAAAGTATATGGACATGTTATTTATTACAAAATTATTTGAAATAGTGGAATATTGAAATCCAATAAACTATTCACAAGGGACTGGTGAAAGAAAACGACATGAAAGAAAATTATCATTTATGGATTAAATGAGGTTTCATTTAGAAATTAAAATTTAGGAAGTTTCAGGTGACCTGATAAATAGATTTGCAGGCTATGCAGTTAAGGAAAATATAACATAACATTGTTATATAGCTATATTATCATTTTAAAATAAATTGGTAAGAAGTATTCAGTTAAAAATATAACCCACATTTAAAGAAATTGCACTGTGATGGGGTATAGAAATTAGAAGTATTGTTCTGGCACTTCTATACATATATATCCATATATATAGTGGTGTGCATATACTTGTATATATGTTGTTGTTAGGTGCCATGGGGTCAGATCTGACTCATAGTGACCCTAAGTACAACCGAATAAAACACTTCCTGACACTGTGCCATGCCCGGCACTATTGTCAGTGCTTCTCTGCTATTCATGGGTTTTGATAGCTGATTGTTTGGGGGATTATTTTGGAAGTGGGCTGTCAGGTCCTTCTCCTATTTTTGTGGTGTTGAGGATTGAACCCAGGGCCTCAAAGTAACAATCTATCTATTGAGCTAAGCCCCATCCCTATTTGTAATATTCTTGCAGTACATATACTTGAATACACACATACACATGCAATTCTTACACAGTTTTAGTACACTCTTAGGACAAAAAGTGCTGCAGGAAATTCTTGACTTCTTAGTGGATTTTTTTGTTACAACATTGTTTTAATAATTCTGAAAATTTTTATTTGTATTGTAAGATAGAGCAACAACTGTCTTGGTATTATTGAGAACCAGGTTAACTTTAGAAGAAAGAACATAAAACATATAATATGAGAGATGTGAATTAGAATTTTAAGAATTAAGTATGAATATATGAGATTTTCACTGAATATCTGTAGAGGCATAAAACAATCTAGCACCCAGGTTTTGATTTTAGAATACACCATTTTACTAATAAAAATAATCAAGGATCTTTAGAGAAATAGACAACTCTAATTCTGGAGGGGAGAAATTTCAAAGTAGAATGGCTAAATGTGCAAAAATGACATCAAAGAAAGAAAGAGGGAGACAGGAAAGAAAGAAAGGAGGGATGGAATAAATGAAGATGAACAAAAGGACATTATTTGAAAGATATATGAGCCAACTTAAATGTTTTTCTAGTCAACAAATTCAGGAAAATTTGAGAATTAATATAAATGCAGGGAATGGGTTATGCTGCATTATATGGTGGAGAGACAGCATTTCATGAGTCACTTCTAGTTTTATACACCTTGTGAATAAAAATATTGACAATTATTGTTCAGGATTATGTTTGTAAGGATAATTATTTAGTAAATTGCTTAAGAAGAAAGACAGTTGCTCTGTTGGACAGGACAGAGTTATTTTAAGACCTAGTTAAAAGATATATTATGTTGCTTTATGGGAAAGTTAGAGTTTGCAAGCACCGCCCACCCTTATAAGGTTTGAAGTTTCTTTTATTCTGTCTTAAAAATATGGTGGTAAACATACAATAAATTGTACATAATTTAAGTAGAACGTTAGATAAGTTTTCATATAGGTGTATGTCCCTAATACCACAATTACCACATAACCACAATTTGAATAATGAGAATAGCCATCTTTCCCCCCAAAATTACTTCTTGAACCTTTGTATTTCCTTCCTCTCATCCCTCAACAATCTTCCCCATTATTAGGGAACTACTGATTTACTTCCTTTCTCTGTAGATAGCTTTGCATTTTCTAGAATCTTGTAAAAATGGAATTATGCAATGCATTCTCATTCATATATGACTTTCTTCATTCAACATAATTATTTTAATATTTATGTGCTGTTTTACATTAATATTTTGTATTTATTGTTATTTCTATTGAATAGATATATAACAATTTATATTTAGTTATTTATGATTAAATTTAGAATCAATAATAATGGAACCAACTGATGAGCTATAATTCATGATGATTCAACAATTGATGAAATATAATTAAGTCCTAAATCACCTATGATAAATTATTTCCAAAAATATCTGACCCGATTCTTATAATGAAGTAATACAGATTGACACATTCTACAAGATGACTTATTTGAATCTTTCAGAATTACAGATGTGATTTTCAAAACGGTCAAAGATTCTTCCACATTATAGGAGATTAAAGATATATAACAACTAAATGTAATTGGTTATACTTTATTGGGTCCTCAGTCAAAAATGTGTCTAAAATCAACTTTTCAGATATTGGGGTAAATTAGATTATGAATTTTGTATGAAGATTTTTTAATTAATGCTGAATTTCCAAATTGCAATAATAATATTGTGATTAATAGATAAATGACACAAATATTAGCCACAGGATGAATTAAAGTAAAGGCTCAATGGATGTTGCTGCTGTTGTTGTTGTTGTTATATGCCCTCAGGTCAGTTGTAATTCATAGTGACTCTATGTAGAACAGAACCAAATACTCCCCAACACTGTGCCATGCTTGGCACTATGTCATTGCTTCTCTGCTATTCACAGGGTTTTCAATGGCTGATTGTTTGAGGATTGCTTTGGGAGTGGATTGCCACTTCTCCCATTTTTGTGGTACTGGGGAGCAAACTCAAGGCCTCAGAGAGCACAGAGCAGCACTCTACCACCTGAGCTAACCCTAAACATTAAGGAACATTTTCTTGTTTTAAAATGTTCTGTTATCACATACTTATAATTTTTCAATTACCAAATTGAGTATTTTTCCTGACCAGCTCACATATATTTTATGAATGAAGGCTGGCATGTATAAAACATGTAAAAGCAAATAATTAACCTTAATCATAAAAGTATATTCAAAATAGAAATTCAACATAAAACTCTCTGTTGCCACGGAAACTTGCTGTGCAAAAATGTAGGAAATCATCAGTTACTAGATGTAGAGTGTAAAGAATGCAACTTCAGACTTTAGAATACAAATCATGCATTCTACTTCAGATGTTCCCAAGAGTGATTGGGCCCTAATGATTCACAGCAGAAATCTGCTCATCATTGTGCACTTTGGTGTTCTTTCTCACTTCCCTGTCTCCTTTATGCTACTTTCTGTGAGTCTTGGGATCAGCTCCCTAATAAATTACCAACACTTTGCCTTGCCTCAGGGTCTGTCTGTAGGAGACCTCAACTCAAAACTAATTGACAAAATACAAAGAATTTATAATAATTTATGTTGTTCTGTTCTTTTAATTCAACTATATGGAAAGTATTCTGTTATAAATGAAATGCTGATGTGATAAACTTTCACTTAATCCAAGTCAAATCCTTCAGAAGGAAAAGTCCTTATGGACTTCCTGAGTGTAAGATGAAAGTGCTCATCATGCATATTTACTAAGATTCAGAGCTGTGAGTTAGGCTCTTGCTAGCAGATGTAAAGCATTCTAATTAATGCATTGAAGAAACTTCAGCCCTTCCACCTTCATCTCCCAGCTTCCACATATGAAAGAAAATATATGATAATTGTCTTTCTGAGTCTGGATTATTTCACCTATCATGATAATTTCTAATTCCATCCATTTTCCTGACAACTATATAATATCATTCTTCTTCATGTTGTTGTTAGGTCCCTTTGAGTTAGGTTCCAACTACTAGGTTTTGAATGGGTGATTGTTTTGGGAGTGTATCGCCATGTCCTTCTTCAAGTACAGTGCTAGGATTGAACCTAGGGCCTTAGAGAGAGGAAAGCAGTACTCTATCAACTGAGCTAAACACTTGCTCATTCTTTATAGCAAAGTAAAACTCCATTATGTGTACATACCAAATTTTGTTTTTCAGTTAATCTGTTGTGCCCCCTAGGCTATTTCCGTAACTTGGCTACTGTCAATAGTGTTGCAATAAACATGGGTATGCAGGTATCTCTGTATAAACTGATTATAATTCTTTTGGCTATCTACCCAGAAGTGGTATCATATGGAAGGGGATCATATGGAAGTTCTATTTTAGTCATTTGAAGAGTCTCCATATTGATTTGCACAGCATCTGAACTACTCTAAATTCCTACTAGCAATGAATAAGATTCCTTTTCCCACAATCCTCCCCAGCATTTGTTGTAATTGTTTTCTTAATGATAGTCTTTCTGCTGCCTGGGGTGAGATGAAATCTTAATGTAGGGATGTAGGATATTTTTTGTTTCTTGTTTGGTTGGTTTGGTTTGGTTTGGTTTTGGGGTGATTCATTCTGTTTTGTTTTGTGACAGGGTGTCACTATGTAGCCCAGGCTATCCTGGAACTTGCGTTTATCCTCCTGCCTCACCCTCCCAATTGCTGGGATTATCGTTGTGACCCATCAGGCTCAGCCTCCATGTAGTTTTGATTTGTATTTCGCTGATGGCTAATGGTGTTGCACATTAAAAAAGGATTTGAAATTAGAAGGGAAAATGCTAGGGATGAAGAAGGAGAAGGAAAAAAAAAGAGTCTGTGAGGAGGATAATAAAGAGTAATGTTGTTAGGTGCCCTCGAGTCATGTCCCACTCATAGCACTATGTCAGTGCTTCTCTGCTATTTCTAGGGTTTTCAGTGACTGATTGTTTTGGGATTGCTTCAAGACTGGATTGCCACATCCTTCTCCCATTTTTGCGGTGCTGAGAATCTAACAGGGAACTCAGAGACTGCAAAGCAGTGCTCTACCAACTAAGTTAAATCCCAGCCCTGAAGAATAAAGAGTAATAGCCTGCAGCCCTAGCCCTGGGGCATCTGATCCCATCACATCTCAGAAACTAAGAAGGGTCGGGCCTGGTTAGTATTTGGATGGGAGACTGCCTGTGAACACCAGGTGCTGTAGGCTTGGGAGAAGGGAGAAGGACCTGGCAACCCACTCCCAAAAATTAATCTGCCATTGAAAATGCTATGAACATCAGAGAAGCACTGAAAATAGTGTTTCTCCTGTTGTATGTAGGGTAGCTATGAGTGGGATACCAATTCAACTGTACCTAACAACAACAACAACAAAGAGTAATAGGGGGATAAATATGCTCAAAGCACATTATATGCATATATGGAAATGTCATGATGACCCCCTTACTTAACAGATCCATCCTAGCATAAGTGCAACCAGAGTGCTCCTTGGAAGCAATGATGGCTAGACTATGTCTTACTTATCTTGGACATGTTGTTAGAAGGGAGCAATCCCTGGGTAAGGACATCATGTATGAAAGAATGGTGGGTCAGTGAGAAGAAGGAAGACTCTCTACTAGTTGGATTGACACAGTGGCTGCAACAATGGGCTTAAACATAAAAAAGATTGTGTGAATGACACAGTAGTGTTACTTTCTGTTGTACGTAGGGTCGCTGAGTCAGACCTGATTCAACAGACAGTACCTAACAGCAAGAACAACAACAACAAATAAGACTGCAAAAAGAATTTCACTTTAATTTTTATAATCCTCAGTAACAAGTCTTAATTTTTGTTTTAAATTATCCATTTCAATTCCCTCATCTTATTTTTTAATATAGCTTACATTTCCATCTTATATTTTCTATAAGAACTATGAAAGAGATTTTTTCTAAGCAAGTGTTTTATCAAAAAAGGGTTTAATTAACAAGAAGTAGAGTAGTTTATATTTTAAAATCAATTATTTGCCACTGAAATAGGGTACTAAGATTTTTTCAAATATATTGAAAATATCATTACTCAATATTTTCATATATTTACATTCATTAATACATACATGTAGATGAAGGGAAAATGTAATATAAAAATGTTTAATAACAAGTTTTAATCAAAAGAGTAGAGAAATAACAGTTTTCCATTCACTATGGAAAGTTTGGCTGAATTTTTAATATGGCTTTTCTATAAAGTATCCCTTCATATTTATTGGAGATTGATTCTAAGATTACCGCAAGGACGTCAAAATCTGTAGATGCTCAAGTTCCTTAGACAAAATTACTTAGTAGTTTTATATAACCCCTGTACTTCTTCCCATGTACTTTATATTATCTCTAGGTCTCTTGTAGTACCTAATACAATGTTAATGCTATGTAAATAATCATTATATTATATTGTTTAGTGAAAAATGACAAAAAATGTCTGTACATGTTCAGTACACACAACTTTTGTTGAATATTTTCAAACTAAGGTTAACTGAATTTGCAGATGCCAAATTTGCAGATATGGAGGGACAATTGTACATGATTATGAAAGGAAGAAAATACTGATATCTTGCTTCACTTCAATGCTAAGCATGCACTGATAAAACCTTATTTATTCTAGTACAGTTTCTAATTTGTTATAATTTCCCTTAACCACTAAAATGAAAGCTATCCAAATGTTTAAAATTTTATTATCAACAATTTAGTATAATAAATATAAATCTAGAGATAGGAGATAGATTTCTCCTTTGGCATATATCAATATGTTTAAATTCTTTGAGAATTTTTGGATTTTAAATTCTTCTTTAAGAGGAAGGAGGTCTGGGGGATAAAAGCTTCAAGTCAGTTATAAAGCTTTCCAGTGATCTCTGTGTCCTTTGTCAAGATATATTTGTGAAGAATCTGAGATGGATATTATAAATTGCTTCTGGCTACAAAAGGAGAAAAAATGATAGTATTTCATTTAGATTGAAAAGATTAGCATGTTTCCTTTTTATTCTTCTTTACAGATCAAGTAAAAGAAATAGAGAATATAAGAGTACTAAAAGATCAAGTATCTCCTAACTCATGTAACTAACCATTTGTGCAAAGAAATTGTTGCTTCCATAGATCCTCTACTTGTTTTCCTTAATAAAATTTCAATATTAAAGTTAAGTTTACATGAAATTATAATTGCATATACATACAAACATATTTTCAGTTTTCTTTTTAATACAAGCCCATCTAAAGATTTTACAGTACACTTTGGTAGGCTAGTTTATTTGGAGTTGCTGTTGTTGGTAGGTACCCTGGAGTCCATGTGCAACTCATAGTGACCCTACTGACAAAAGGTGAAACACTATTGTCAGTGTTTCTCTGCTATTCATTGGGTTTCCAATGGTGGATTGATTTTTGGGAGTGGGTTGCTGGGTCCTTCTCGTAAGCCTACAGCACCTGGTGTTGCCAGGTGGTCTCCCATCCAAGTACTAAGCAGGCCCTACCCTGCTTATCTTCCAAGATCTGATGGGATTAGATGCCACAGTGCTATGGCTGCAGGATTTATATTGAGAAAATTGAAAATATATTTTTTAAGAATTACATATTTTCTAAAAGTTACAACACTGATCATTTACATTTTTCCCAGTAAATGTAATTGAAATACTCTTGGTATTTTACAAAAATTACCACCAGTTTTCATGGTTTTTGTATAGATAGATAGATAGATAGATAGATAGATAGATGATAGTTGTTTTGTTTTGTTTGCAATACTAAGCAAGATCTCAGACTCTTGCTCATGACAGGCAAACCACCCATAAGCCCTTTTATTTTTAATGCTAATATGAGATCTTGGTAAATTACGCAGGCTGCCTCTGGCCCAGAACTTTTGATCCTTTTGCCTCCAACTCCCAAATCCATGGGATTACAGGCCTGTGCCATAGTGCCCAACTAGTCCCAATTAGTTTTAAATTAATAATGACAGTAAAATATGCCAGAGATTAGAAGTCATTATATTTAATTCCAAAAGTAGTATTTCTTCATTTTAAGTAAATGCTTATATAAATTTTATCATATTAAAATTAAAAGAACTCTAAAGAATTACACATTTAGAAGTATATAATAAAATATAAAGATATGAATTTTACATGTACATCAAACTTCCCTATTATTGTTCCAAATATCTATTCTTTAAAGAGGCCAATTTAAAATCACTAACATGGAAAATAGAATACTTAAAAGTTCCTAACAACAACAACAACAACAAAGTTTTGGATATCACCTAAACACATTGGAATATTCTGAAATACTTTTTTGAATACTGACAAAATTTATATTTTTCTATATTATTCCACCAAATGTGGGAAAGGACCGTCATGAACTTCTAGGCAAGAGAGACAAATATTTACTGCACTGCTGCTGGAGACTGATAGCATAGGAAGGATTTCAATTAATGATTTACCTTCTTAGAGCTGCCTGCAGCCTGTCTGCTGCTCCCTTATGATGTGATTCAACAATACAGAAAAAAGCACTGGAAAATTAAAGGAAAACCTACTGCCATTCTTCAACTCCTGACACCTAGGTGGAAAGGGAAAATAGTGGCGTTAGCCACCAGTGGATTTGAAAAATACACCCAGCCATGACTGAAAATTGATGTTATTGTGATAAAGAATAAATAAAGGAGAGATAAAATGGGATTTGGTAGGAAGGATACTAAAAGATACTCAGTCACTAAAAGGAAAGTAATTTCTCAGAATCTGAAGCCACAGAAATATCTGAGCCAAGGAAAGTAAAAAGAAAAATACATTATAATTTGTTGTTGTTGTTGTTGTTGTTGTTGTTGTTGTTAGGTGCCGTTGAGTCAGTATCCGACTCATAGAGACCCTCATAGGGTTTTCAATGGCTGACTGTTTCGGGATTGCCTTGGGAGTGGATTGCCAGGTCCTTCTCCCATTTTTGCGGTGCTGGGAATTGAACTCGGGACCTCAGAGACTGCAGCACAGCGCTCTACCCACTGAGCTAAATCCCAGCCCTTATAATTTGTAGTAATATAATTTTTCATGATCACACAGAATCTGATCATTAACAAGTTTTATTTCTAATATTTGTCTGAACTTGAAAAATAATTCCTGGTTTAAAATAGATATTCTCATACTAGTTTTAAAATTTCTTATCATAGGATTAAATATTTTACATTACCTTGCTAGAAGGCTAATTTGTTAAAATTTTCTTATTGGTGAATTTAAAAATTTACAGAGTATTTGAATAAACATTATCTCTTTATTCTTCATGAGTTTTTTTTTTTCTTTTTAAAACAATTGCATTTATACACTGTCTACTTTTTCCATCCTGCCTTTATCAAAATATACACATCAGTGTGTATTCCATTCAAGTCACAGTGGTTGGCATTATGTAATAGTTTTTGCTATTAGGAAAACTTATAGGCTAACTGGAAAGATAGGTTACTAAACAGAAGAACTGAAACTGTCCCCCGACCCACTCCTGCAATGTTGTCTCCAAGTATTTGTCAGAGAATTGTAGTTATTTTCTCCTCCTCCTTTTCCTCATCTTTTTTTCTCCTATTTTTCCTTTGTATGAGAATACAAGAATAATAAAAGCTGCAAACAAGCCTTTCTTTTTTCCTATGAGTGGAAGAATCTTTGAAGTCTTTTGTGGAGCTGAATGTTGATTTCTTATGCCTATACACCAACATTATAACAACTCTATGAGTTGTGTATCTACCAGATGGTAATACTGTAAGTTGAAGCAATCAAATAATATGGCTAGGGAGAAATATATTTAAATATTTTGAGCATAAAGAAATAGAAAGTAAAATATTTTGCTGTAGTTATCTTTATGGGGATACATGATGGTAATCTGTCATGGATATTGAGTCCATAAAATTAAATACAGTAAATATAACACACACACTCCCACCTTGTCTGTTTTTTCCCTTTGACACATTTAACTTAGTGAGGCAATCTAAAAGTCTACTCTCCCCACTTTGCTACTTGTCCAAAGATACTTATGAAACTTATGCATCAGTTACTGTCAGGGAAACCTTACCTTTCTCAGTAAAATGCTGGGATACAATTTCTCTTTCTCTTTCACTCTTTCTTGATCTCTCAAACTTGTCTCACCCTTAGTTTTTGATATTTTATTTTGCTTAGTTTAGTGTTGTTTAGTGGCTAATTCATGCATTCCTGTTTTTAGGCGCCATCAAGTCAGGTCTGACTCAGCAATCCTATTTACAACACAAGAAAGCACTAACTGACACTGCCATGCCTGGTGCTGTTGTGAATGCTTCTCTGCTATTCATTGAATTTTCAATGGCTGATTGTTTTGGGAGTGGACTACCAGGTCCTTCTCCCAAACCTATAGTATCTGGTGTTCCCAGGTGGTCTTCCATTCAATTACTAACCAGGCCAAATCCTGCTTCATTTAGGAGATCTCACTAGATTGGATGCCAGGGTGGTAGGGCTGGAGACAATCATGCATTGAACAGTATATTTATGCCATTCAGAATACTTAAAATATCCAGAATCCTTAGTCCCCCCAAAAGAACACAAATAAATATACATTGTGCAGAGGCCTTCTGAACACAAAAACAGAGACTCTAATTCCTACAATATATAATTAACCAAAATGGCAAATGTTGTCATAAAGTAGTAAATTATATTTGTGGAGAATAAAGTCACATTCAAAAGAGAATAATATTAAAACAAATTTCATTTAAAGCTCCTCAAATAAAAAAAATAGTTAAAAACTATTGCAATGAGAATTTATTAGATTACAGTCACCCATCACTCATTTAATTCATGACTATCAATTTTATACATGATACTAGCTTTGTTTGCTTTGTATATAAGTTCCCTTGTTACTTGCTGTATCAAAACCTTGTCAGACTCTTTGACCACTATCATCTCTCTAGTCCCATCTTTAGTCCAAACAATATGCCAATATCATGAATAGTTTAAAAATGGATCCACACATCTTCTGCTCACTTCTAATATGATAACGATAATTTTATATCTTACTCAGCTAGTCTCTAATTTTAACTTCTGGGTTTATCAGATGTTTTTAATCACTGTAGCGTAATGTTATTTTGGAGGAAACCAATTGTTGGGATGGAAAAGCCAATCTTTCAAATCTTAAAAAGTTTAAGTTTCTTTTTGTGTGTAAAGTCTGATGAAGTGATTTATCGAGAATAATAATGCAGAGATTTCACTTCTGCAGTATCCAGCTATGTAAAGCCATATAATATTGATTTTTATATGGTAAAACTAAATCTTTTCAAAAATATTTTGCTTATATTTACTCTCATCTTGATATACTTATGTATTTTATTTGTTATATTTTTAAAAATTTACATGTTCTTAATCATCCAAAATCCTTACAATTTTTAAGACAGTTAATCTAGATGTGATATAGAGAATAAATGTCTTTATTTGAATCATTATTTAATTACCATTTCATTCTGCAGGTATATGTACATTATGAAGTATTTCTGCATAGGATACTGTACTGTTGAAAATTTAATATGGTCATAGTAAACTGCTTCAAAATTTTGACTGACCAAATCTGGGTTGTGAGAGTAATTTAAGATATGCAGTATGTTTTTTACATTCATCAACATTATGTTTTGAGGTGCTGTATGATGAATGCAGTTAAGAGCTTTCAACAAGCTCTACCAGAAGTAGACAAATCATTGAATGGATTTCAGTACATTGATTAACAATCCAATGATTTATTGCTTCGACATTATGTTATTATATATTTGTAATATTTTTGGCAAAGCCATAGGATGTGAATAATGGATATTTTTCATTGATCTATTCCATTGAAAAATGTGATAATGACATCTTAAATTTTATAAAGAGTAATCAAACAAAAGTACTTCTATGAAATGGATAGTTCAATTTAAATTTTAAACTTATCGATGCATAGCATGCATCATACGACAGAGGCTGAATAATATATGTAATAAAATATAAAGGGAGTATGATATTTAAATTATTGAGATGTTTCTTAGAGACTTAAAGAATCCCCAGGTCACTGAGTAATGGCCCAGGGTTACAGTTTGCCAAATAAAATCTTCTTCTTAAAGAAGTATAAATCTAAACCGGGCATGG
Source organism: Pedetes capensis (assembly GCA_007922755.1). Classification (NCBI taxonomy): domain Eukaryota; kingdom Metazoa; phylum Chordata; class Mammalia; order Rodentia; family Pedetidae; genus Pedetes; species Pedetes capensis. The sequence goes on from VMDO01028401.1 coordinate 17,564, forward strand.
TGGCACACGCCTGTAATCCCAGCGGCTCAGGAGGCAGAGTCAGGGGGATCGCAAATTCAAGACCAGAGGCAGTCCGTGTAATGTAGCCAGACCCTGTCTCAAAAAGTTAAAAAAAATGGTGTGGGGGTGCATCTCAGTGGTCCAGCACTTGCAAAGCATGCAAGTCTGAGGCTCTGGGTTCAACCCCCGGTACCCCCTGCCCCCAAAAAGTATAAATATACTGGCGGAATATAGTAGAAATAAACTGCCAATGTTATAGGATAATGTGGATAATTTAAATATTTCAAGTGCAGTGAGAGCATGTAATATTGGGCTTCTTAAACTATTTTCTTGTATAAGATAATTTAGAATATAATTATTTGGCCAATGCAATATGAGTTAGTATTCTAAAATAGGGATAACCTTCATTTATCATCTTTGATTTTCATCCCCAGAAAATTACATAAGCAATATTCTCCTTGTTTTTATGAGTTTGAGCTGACAATGTAGACAATCTGTTAGGTAGCCTACAAACATGTTTTTGTTTGTTATTTCTTAAGTGATATTTAATGCTTAATTTGGCATATACTATTGGCTTGATGTCATAGAAGTTTCTATACTATGCTGAATTAAGTTATAATTATAGTAACGTGAATACCATATATACTTGAATCTATACTTTCTCAACAGTTTTAGAGGGCTATAAAATGCAGATTAGAATGGCAGCCATACTGGATTGGTAATCCAGAACTGGGTTAAGTGGTCTCAACCACAAATACAATGTGCACCAGATTCTAATCTGCACCTGATTTTGTTACCTTCTAAAACTGTTGAAAGGGTGTGGATTAGATTTGAGAATATATGGTAATATTTGTAAAATTCCTCCCTATTAAGTCACTTGCTTTAATTTCTTTTGATTGTGTAATTATTAATATTTTCATTTCAAAATATTTGTTTAGCTAAAGTTTTCTATGTGGGCTGGGATTTAGCTCAGTGGGTAGAGCGCTGCACTGCAGTCTCTGAGGTCCCGAGTTCAACTGCCAGCACCTCAAAAATGGGAGAAGGGCCTGGCAATCGACTCCCAAGGCAATCCCGAAACAGCCATTGAAAACCCTATGAGGGTCGCTATGAGTCCGACTCAACAGCTCCTAACAACAACAAAGTTTTCTATATAATTGTAGGCCTTTCTATGTCATAAAGGAATGATTTTCTGGCTTTTGTATGCTTATTTTCTTTGCATTGTATTCTATTTTTCAAAAAAAAGTGCAAAATGAATAACAAACATTACAAATGTACATTAGACCAAAAGTAGATTTTTTCCAAAGGATATTTCCATATACATGCATCATATTTTCACATTTATCAGCTTTATAAGCTCAGCCATGGTAATTATAAGTAAAAATATGAAGGCAGTAGTAAGCATATACTATTGGCTTGACATCATAAAACTTTTTAATTGTCTACTAAATTAGGTGATAATTATAGTAACATAATCATTATAGGAGAGCAGTGAAAGAGAAGAGAAAATTCTGAAAAATCAGGTAGTAAGTGCCAGGGTATATCTGAGGGAGATGCAATGTCCTTATTTGACTGACTATGACAAATAAATCCACGAATTATTTACATAAGACATTGCTCAAGTTAGATGAACTCACCAATATGAGGTAAAATATGCTCAAAGAAAAATTTTTAAATGACTATTCCAAGGGGATAAAAAAAGGAGGAATGAGAAGAGTAATTTAATTAGATGCTCTCTTACAACTTGGCTGAATATATATATATATATATATATATGTTCTGAACCTAAAATCCTTCCCTGATGTTTCCTTTCCAAGTGAATCCTTTCTCAAACACTTTACTGTTGGTATCATCGGTTTCTCCAGTGTGATGTGGTAAAATCTGAAAAGCTAAATCTGTGATTCTACAAATAATGTATTATATATTTCACATATATATTTTTAACTTTAATTATCACTTCCTTTCTAGTCAGCAGTATCACAATGTGGTTGAGCCAATTTATCTAGCATAATGACAAAAAAAGAATCTTTGTTTTGATTTTTACATTTGGAATCCAGTCAGTGTAGAGAATGTTGTGAAACAGTTGTAGCCAAAAATCTTAAATTCAATTTCTAACTTTTTTTTCTATACATTTATTTTGCATTTAGCTTCATCTCATTCAATGTCATCTGGGATGATTTCCTTCTTGGAAAAGTGCAGACAATTGGTCTTGTAACAATAGTCTGTAACTCAGGTAAAAGCCCTTGGAAGTTAATTAATTAGTGGTTATGACAAGTGTTTAAAATCTGGGCAGGAAAAATGAATCAAGTCAAACAAATCTTTGTAAAATGTAGTAAGGGGATATTGGAAAAGTAGGAAAGTAAATCAGGAGGCTGAATGTTACAGTTTTCCAGACATTTCATTTAAAAAGAATGGAGACGTAGTAATCTAAAATGCTACGTAAAGGTGATGTCAGAGGAATACTCAACAGTAGAGCTGGTGGTTGATTTCACAAATGAAATTTATACAGACAGTGGGTATGAAAGCCATGTTTTCCTGGGATAACCTAGAAGAGAGACGCATGGAGATAGCTATTCAGGACATAGTTTTAATTGGAATGACCCTTGTGAGAGTAGGTATAGATATTTTTTTTCCTTTCTTTTCCTTGCCTTTCTCTTTCTCTGCAACTTTCCCTTTCCTTTCCCTTTTCTTTTCTTTCCTTATTTCTTGTCTTCATTCTTTTGCTCCTTTCTTCAATTCTCTGTCCTGTATTCTACTCTTCTTTTTTTTTCTTATTTTCTTTTCTTTTGCTCTTAGCAGAGAAAATCCTTAAATATATTTTGAAGATAAAGGACACACAGACATAGGTATATTTGTAGTTGAATAAAAGCCCAAGAACCTTAACAACAGAGCAAATTCTGAAGTTGTTAGGTGCTGTCGAGTCGGTATCCGACTCATAGCGACCCTACGTACAACAGGTGAAACACTATTGTCAGTGCTTCTCTGCTGTTCATAGGGTTTTCAATGGGAGATTGATTGCGAGGTGGTTGCCAGTTCCTTCTCCCAAGCCTACAGTATCTGGTGTTCCCAGGAGGTCTCCCATCCAAGTACTAACCACGCCCGTCCTTGCTTAGCTTCCCAGATTTGACGGGGTCGGATGCCACAGAGCTACAGCTGCAGGCAACTCTGGAGTAGATAAATGTAATATAGTCAAAATTTAAGTAGGAATTTCTTCTTGTACCTATAGAGGAGGTACATTTATAGATTCTTTGAAATTATTTTAATAATGTAATGAATTTGAGAAAGAATTTCCAGAGTTTCAATTCTAGTCTGATCATATGCCTCAATATTAAAATTCAGAAAATACAGTTGTAATAGACACAGTTCACTGGAGTATGTCTCCTAAAAATAGATTTTGAAATTTTATTATTGGGTGAAATGAACAAACTTGGAAGTTAAGTTTCAAAGTCAGGTTGAAGTGTATTTGAATTGAAGATCAGATAGTGTATAATTTTGGTCTGTATTTTCTTGTTTGCACATTTAAGGTAAAATACACAGTGTATAAACTTGTACACATTAGATGTACTTTTACCTGGTAAGCAGAATGCTCAAACCTAAAAACTACTCTGCAGATTACTGTTGTCATGATTGACTTTTAGAGAGACAAAACAACTGGTGATAATTTCTTTGATATTCTATGTACATAAATGTTGTTCTTAGCATTTTCCTACTTCCAAGAACTCTTAGCAATCCCCCTCCACTTTCTACTTTCCTCATTTATAAAAAAAATATTTTTTTCTATTTTTCTTTTAAAAGTTAATGATCATTCTTTCTTAATAATTTTATCCAAATCATATATTGATTTTAATAATCCTAGGGAATTTCTGTCCCCACCCACTACTTTGTATTCTTTAATTGAACCTCTGCTACAGATTATTTATGAATTCCCTGTTTTATTCCAGGCTACAATTTATCTGTGTTCCTCTAATATTCATAAATTAATGAAAATATTTTAACAAAATAAATTAATAAATTTTAAGTAAGAATAAAAAATAAAATATTTATCAGATATTAATGTCTTAATCCCTATGTGTCTGTCAATTTGCCTTACTGTAGGAGCTTGCATGGTGCTGTAATGCTGAAAGCTATACCAGTAGTATTATAGACACCATGGAACAGGAGGCCATCCTTGGATCAGAAAAAGGAATCACTGCCTGGTTTAAAGTCAAGAAAGGTGGTGCATCAGGGCTGTATCCTTCCATTGTACCTCTTCAATCATTATGCTAAACAAGTAATCTGAGAAGCTGGACTTTATGAAGAAGAATTCAGCATCAGGATTGGAGGAAGACTCACTAACAATCTGTGTTATGCAGATGACATAACTCTGCCTGCTGAAAGTGAAGAGGGTTTGAAACACTTATTGATGAAACTCAAAGAACACAGCCTTCAGTATGGATTTTGCCTCATTATTAAGAAAACAAAAATCAGCTGGGCACTGTGGCGCATGTCTATAATCCAAGCGGCTAGGGAGGGGGAGGATCCCAAATTCGAGAACAGAGGCAGTCTGCTTAATTTACTGAGACCCTGTCTCAAAAAGTAAAAAAATGGGCTGAGGGCGCAGCTCAGTGGTTCAGCACTTGCAGAGCATGCAAGCGTGAGGCCCTGGGTTCAACCCCCAGTACCGCAAAAAAAAAAAAAAAAAAAAAGAAAGAAAGAAAGAAAGAAATCACTACAGTTGGGTTAGTATGCAACTTCATGATAAACGGGAAAAAAATGAGGTTGTCTAAGACTTTTTTTTTTTTCTTCACTTCTACAAATGACACCAACAGAAACAGTAGTCAAGAAATCAAAAGACACATTGCCTTGGAGAAATGCTGTTGCAAAAGACCTCTTTTAGTATTGTAAAGCAAAGCTGTTACAATGGAGATTAAGGCCCACTTAACTCATCCATGGTATTTTCACCTGCATCATATTGTTGTGAAAACTGGACATTGAATATGGGAGACAGGAGAAGAATTGATGCTTTTGGATTATGGTACCAGAGATAAATACTGGGTATAAGATGAACTGTCAAAAGAACCCTTAACTGCTTTTATACGTTTTTATTTTGAGGAAGGAACTCATTAAGTTGTCTGTGCTGTCTCTAGCCTTGAATTTGTGATCTTCTTGCCTTAGCCACCTGAATCACAGAATCACAGACTTATGCCATGCTACCCATCCTATAGAATAATTTCTTAAGAGAAACTTTCTTTGAGGAATATAATAGTTATCATTAGTGAGTGAGTGGTAATAACTGATCATCTAGACAGAAGTAGTGAAAAGAATATTACATTGTACGTGTAGGAAAACTGATTTTTCTCAACACTGTCTGAGAACTGAAACAATTCATATAATCTTTTTCAATTCCAGTTTCCTATCTTTGAACATGGAAAAATAACTGTACTTACTTGGGTTAAAGAGATAATACTTGTGATTGTGCTTTAAAAATGACAAACACACATAAATAAACATATAATTTAAAAATAGGGCCTTATATACTATGTACATTCCAATGGATTTAGGGTAGAATTAAAAACATTTTCAGTTGTCCTTTTAACGGTCTTAAATCACAGAGATTTAATAATAATTAAATGAGGGTCTATATTTTTTCTTTTTTCTCTGCTTTATATTCCCAATGGAGACAAGCAAATTTTCTTCTCTTATTGAGAAAGTGACTGTCTAGTGGTTATTAAGATGTAAGCCCTTATGCCTATTATGGAATAAATACCCAAGTTGCCTAAAAGAAGTACCTTACTCTATCCACTTTTATTTCTCAGAGATTACTATACTCTAGCTGGCTGATGTACCTACTCCTATAGGTATTACTAATATTGATAACTACCCTTTTTGGTTGAATGTGTGGTCCACAGAAGTTTTTATGAACTGTATTTCTGAAGTAGAAAAATTTACTTTCAGATTCTGAGATCTAAACTTATGAAAATAGAAAAATAAAACAATACTATTAGCATTTGCAAGGATCCTTTGACTTTAAACTGGGATTCCATTGCTGTAATTTAGAAATGGATAGAACTGCTATTGTGGTTAGAAACATTACATTTAACTTTAGCAAAAGTGACACTATAAGCAATGAGTGAAAATTATTAAAGGGGTTTGAAGTTTAAAATCAAAATCTGTCTTTATTGTTAATTGGTAGCATATTTTGGAAGAATAAGAAAAGCTGATTCACGCTATATAACAATATTGTCATCTCATTGCAGGAAATATTCCTTTGACAGACTAAAGCCATAAAATTCCTTTATCAGTACTTTTAATATGGAATTGTCTTTCAAAAAATAAAAAAACACAATAAGATGTACATTTCATTAATATGCCTGGTATTAATAACTGTCTAACAAAAGAGACATGTAAGAATAAAATAAAATAGAGAAAGAAAATGATAATAATTCAAACTGCAT
>VMDO01028402.1:0-23987 GCA_007922755.1 Pedetes capensis
CGTATGGATATTATTCTATCACTGACAACATTGTATTTCATGACAGATCTTGAAATGTCTTTTTTGATGATGAATGCAACCCCATTTCTCTTTAGTTTATCATTCCCAGCATAGTAGACCATATGACTGTCTGACTCAAAATGGCCTATGCCGGTCCATTTTAGCTCACTGATGCCTAGAATGTCAATGTTTCTGCACTCCATTTCTCTTTTAACAATTTGCCTATATTCATACTACATACATTCCATGTTCCAATTATTAATGGATGTTTACAGTTGTTTCTCCTCATTTTGAGTTGCCTCTGCCACTGTAACCTCAGACATGAGCAGGGTTACCCATGGTGAACAGGTTTTCAGCTGAGCTTCCAGACTAAGACAGACTAGGGAGTAGGACCTGGGGAGCCACTCCCGAAACAACTAACCATTGAAAACGCTATGGATAGCAAAGAAACACTGTCAGATATAGCGCCTGAAAATGAGGCCCCCAGGTTGGAAGGCACTCAAAAGACTACTGGGAAAGAGTTGCCTCCTTCACGTAGAGTCTACCATGATGAAGGAAATGGACATTTTGTCAGGAGGGACCAATCCCAGGAGAAGGACATCATGTTTGGGAGAGGGGAAGATCAGTGATAAAAGGAAGCTAGATGGGTTGACAGAGTGGCTGCAACAATGGGCTTAAACATAAAATGATCATGTGCCTGGGACAGTGTTGGAGAGTGTTTCTTTCTGTTTTACATAGGGTCGCAAAGAGTTGGATTCAACTTGACAGTACTTAACATCAACAACATTCGTGTAAAAATCTAGTCCCACTTTTTTTGAATTAGCTTCAGCATTATGTTTCTCCAGCTTTTAATATTTCCTGCCATTCTTTCAGTTTCATCTTTGTCTTGGGTGGATGCCTCTGATTTTCCACTCACTTCAGGCAAACTCAGATAGGACTCACCATACTGACTCCTCAGAACTCAATTACTGGTCCTAAATCACCTATGTAATGTTTAATATGAAAATTATATAATATACTACTAAGACATATAAAGTATTTACTGCCATGTAAAGGTCATCAAAAACAATGGCAATGATTGCTAACAACAGTGCCATACAGTAACCAGTGGTATGATCAAAACAAATTGACTAAAGTGATTGCTTTGTCTATCAATAGCTAAAAGAATAGTTTGGCTAAGCTTTATTTTTATTTACTTAGCTAAATATTTAGTGTCACAAATAGGATGACTATAGGATTTTGGTGGCTGATGTTTGTTGTTATGTTTGTTATGTATGCTCTGTTTAAACAGAAACAAGTTTTGCACCTGCAGAAAAGAAAGAAGGATCCAGTAGAGAAAAAAGTTGAAGGTAAATAGAATGACTGTATGTCTTCATTTGCTAGTGATAGTTTCAGATGACACCTGTTACTCTGGTGTATTAGTAGTGTCTAATTTCACTCTCCATCACAGCATTTTCCAACAGAATTTTCTGGAAAATTAAAATATTCTTTATCCAGGCTACCCAATATGGTAACTACTAACCAGCGTAGCTATTTATTCAAATCAGGACTGGTGTTACTCAATTTTATAACTTAAATTTAATTAGCCACATGTAGCTACTTGCTATTATTTTGAATAGTAAAACTCTAAAGTGTAATGGTTTGGATGATATTATATGGTTATAATGACAAGATGCATTTGATAGAATGAAATACTAAAGGACATCAGAGGGGGAATAACCCAAGTGAAATGATCAATCTCAAGAAAACAAAGTGGCATTCCCTCCTCATCAGCAAGAGGGACTGGGTAACCATACATAGAATATTTTCAAGTGGATGAATGAAGAGTTTAGGAAGTTAAATAATGTTAACAAAGCCAACAAAATAAGAGATATTTTCTGGAAGTGAATAAGACATGGTGTAGAACTATATAAACTACTGCACTTCCTAAGAGAGACCTGAGACTTCCAGTGAGAGCTAAAACATTCTAACTGTGATAATGGAACCTCATGTTCTTGCCATGTTTCCCAATCCATATATGTTTTATCATTTCCTACCCAACACAGTTCAAATACTCCATCACCTCACAAGCTGCTCCTTGTGTTTCTGACTAATTAGCATGCAAGTGGTAAGGAAAGAAAGTGACCTTTTCTTGACTAATTTTCCTTTTTCTATTCCACAAGAGCCTGTGAAGTACTGTGCAATTAGTAAGAATGTAGAGAGAAATAAAGGTCTCATTTGATGGTTTAAAAAAGGATTAATTTCACAAAGAGGAAACTAGTTACAATTCTGAGAGTAGTTAGTATGCATTCTGCAGCACAGCATCTAATTGAGCCATTTTCTATGTTTTACAGAAATGACAGAACAAGTCATTGTATAATTTTTTCTTTTTCACATTGTATTTGAATGTAGTTATTCATCAAATCATAATTAGGAGTGACATACAGACCTAATTCATTACCACAGCACTTGCTGGCCCTCAATATGTGACTTGCTTATATTTGTTCTTATTTAAGGGCAAATGGAATTACTTCATTTCAGAAATGAAAAGCTATTTTTAAATGCTTCAACAAACTAAGGTTGCTCTATTTTGACTTCACCTTATTTCCCTTCAGCTAAATATTCACAGAAATTTAAGCTAGACTGTTTTTACTTTTTATGGGCATCCTGTGAGAATTTATGCTATCTATGTATATAATTACCTTAAGAAAATATTATTTGGCAACAGAAGGGGAACACGCTTTTTGCTTTTTTGTTTTGCACCTTTCTAAATCTCCAGATGAGCTCTCAAATATAACATTGCCCCTGGTGTCTCTTGTTTAAAAAAAATACTGGACCCAAAAACCACACAGCTGGTCTTTTCAATTTTCTTAACTACTGAATTGGATTAACTGCATGATCCAAGTCAATTGATTGTGCAGAAATCAATGGCTGAGAAGGCCAGATCTTCTCTCCTGGTTGGCCTCTTTCCTAAGCTTCTGAGCATGTGATATGCACTAAGCGCACCATCAACTTTTAAAATAAATTACTTTTTAAATGTCCAAGTTATGAACTTTGATGGATGATATTTGTCTCGGTAAGATTCAGTAAATGAGTAACAAATATCATTTAGAACCTTGCATTAAAAATAACATTTGTAAGCTTTTTGGACTTTGCACTGATTATTGAAAATTTGGCTGATAGAGATGCAAAGAAGAAAATATAATCAGCATAGTTCACTCACCCACTATTATTGTTACCTTTAGAATCTATGTGTTTGTGTATGTGTGTATGTATGTTTGTGAAAGATAGAAAGAGTAATATCCCACTCAAAGATTTTCACATTTTAATCTGTGGAAACTGAGAATAAAATACACAGCAAAGAGGATTTGAGGATGTAAGTAGAATTACAGTAGCTAATCGTTGTTGTTGTTGTTGTTAGGTGCCGTCGAGTCAGTATCCGACTCATAGCGACCCTCATAGGGTTTTCAATGGCTGACTGTTTCGGGATTGCCTTGGGAGTGGATTGCCAGGCCCTTCTCCCATTTTTGTGGTGCTGAGAATTGAACTCGGGACCTCGGAGACTGCAGCGCAGCGCTCTACCAACTGAGCTAAATCCCAGCCCACAGTAGCTAATCAGCTAACCTTAAAACAGAGAGATTATCCAAGACTATCCAAAAGGAGCATCCTTAATGGCAAGAGTCTTTAAAGGTAGGTGATGGAAGCAGAAAAAGTGAGAAGTGTGATGTGAGCAGAATACACTACTCATTTTAAAAGTGGAGGAAGAGGATCAAAATCCAGAGAGTATAGTTGGCCTCTTCCAAAAGGCAAGAAAACAGATTTTTTCCTAGAACGTCTAGAAGAAAACACAGCAAGTCAACTATTACAGTCTAGTGAGATAACATTGAGCTTTCAGTGTACAGATATATAAGATCATAGATTTGTATTGTCTTATGCCACCAAGATTGTGATGATAAGTTATACCAGCAACAGAAAATTAATATAATGTATACGTATACATGTGTATATACAGATTGCTGTTGTCAAATATTTCCTTATATTATTGGGAAACCTGACATATCAAAGCTTATGTAATTATACACTAGAAGTTATCTATACAGATCAATGGCTAGAGAAAAGAGGATGTTAGCTAGCAGAATCCAATGGTATTCAAAAAATAGTCATCTTTTCATTTTTAGGAGTGCACTGTGGCATACCAAAATTTATTAGTTTCCCTAAGTATTTCAACAAAGTTGAGCATGAAACTCTCCCTCCCTCTTTTACTCTTGAAATTCAATTATTCTTTAGACCAGCTCCAAAATACCTTGTGGGAATTTAAAACCTAGCCATGCCACCTGATGATTCTGATGTCATTATTCTAAAGTAGTGCATAATTTTTTTTGAGATTCTAAGGGGCTTAACACAAGGCCTCACACATACTTTGCAAGTGCTCTACCACTGAGCTGCACTCCCAACTCCTTATTTATGTTATATCTTAAGGCAGGGTCTCCCCAAATTACACAAGCTTCCTCTGTCCTGGAACTTGCAAACACTCTGCCTCTGCCTCCCATTACAGATGTGGGTTGCCATGCCTGGGCACTGTCATTACTTTTTAAAAACACACCTAACAGATTCTAAGGTGGGTCCACTATAACACTATTATCAACTGGCTAGGTGTCAAAAGCCCAGAGGGAGGATATAATATGATTTTCCATGGCTAATAGGTCCTCAGGATGGTGCCGTTAGGATCTGTTAGAATCTTTAGGAGATGGCATATGATAGAAGGTCTTTGCATCTTTGTGGGTGTGCTCTTGAGGGAGACTGTAGAAATTGAGACCTTCTTCTACCTCTTTCACTTCCAGGCCATGAAGTGAGTGTCTTTATTCTGCCACACTCTCCTGCCACGAGGTATTGCCTTGCCACAGGCTTTAAGCAACAGGGCCAATAAATCATGGAATGGAACTTCCAAAAACGTGAGATTAAAGAACATTCCCCACCATGGTCTTGCCTGCAACAGTAGCACTGTGGCTTCCTATCCCATCAGATCTTAGAAGCTAAGCAAGGTCGGGCCTGGTTAGTACCTGGATGGAAGACTGCCTGGGAACACCAGGCGCTGCAGGCTTAGGAGAAGGACCGGGCAACCCACTCCCAAAAATCAATCAGCCATTGAAAACCCTATGAATAGCAGAGAAGCACTGAAAATAGTGTTCCATCTGTTGTACGTAGGGTCTCTATGAGTCAGATATTGACTGGATGGCACCTAACAACAACAACAACAACCATGGTCTCACCATGTAGTCCAGGCTGACCTTGAACTTGTGATCCTCCTGTCTCAGCCTCCCAAATGCTAGGATTACAGGTATTTGCCACCACACATAGCAAATCTTCCCTCTTTATATGTTGGTTAGCTCAAGCATTTTGTTACAGTGATGAAAAGCTTCCTCATAAATCATTTATCGTCTTATCTCTTGAGTCTTTCTCCTTGCCTCCCATCAAAATCTCAGTAAAAGTAAATTGAATGAAGAAGGATGAGAAGCCTAAAGAAAAAGACTAAAATAGAAAAGGGCAAATGAGTCATAGAGGAAAAAAGACATGGGATAGGATGGAAGTACTACACTATAATCTAAGTTTGCCTCATGCTTTGTGTTAAAAAGTCAAGAATAATAATACATTCCTTATTTGTATTCCTCCAAGTAGGAATAAGATGTACTAGGATGAATTAAACAGGGTAGAACTATTTGGGACCAAAAGTTAATGTAGCATTTTTTAAAATCTTTTCCATGCAGTTATATCTAGTAGCTAGGATGACTACTGCTATTTTTACTATGATTCTTTATACTAGGATGTTAAAATTTCAGCATTACTCAAAAAAAGTGTTGGGTTTGCATGGCACATACCTATAATCCTGGCTACTTGGGAAGCTGAGACAGCAGGATTACAGGTTCAAGGCCAAAGGCAGCCCATGCATCTTAGTAAGAACCTGTCTCAAAATTAAAAATTTTAAAAGGGGAGCTGAGAGTGCAGCTCAATGGTAGAGCATTTGCCACCATGCATGAGGCCCTGGGTTCACCTCCAGTACTGAAAAATAAAAGTATTACATTCACTCCTATATCCATATGTATTTCCTATTTTCCTCTGCAAGGTGTTTGGGTGTATGTGAATGTGTGTGCATGCCTGTATAGAGAGAAAAAGAGTCAGACACAGAAAGAAAGAGAATGAATTGCTCTACATGACAGGGCTGTTCCAAAGACTTGACTTTAGATCTTTAAATGTATTATTCTCTACTGAAAACACTACTGTAATCAAAGAATCTTTACACTACACAAATTTTATTGGTGGTTAGTGTGGTCTTTACAAATACTGAAACTTGGAACACAAAACCACCAAGGTCAAATCACTCTTCACCAACCATCTCATGGCTAAGATTTTGATGTATTACAAATCTCATTCTTGGTAATAAGCTATAGTGAAGAATGAAATTAAGTAGAAAAACAATGTGAGAAAAGCTTTGAAACATTTATAAGAAAGAATCCTAATTTTTCCAGTTCTGAGCATGAAAACAGCTAAAGGAACATAATATGGCTATTTGGTATCCAATGTAGATGGATTAAGTGACAGGTTGCCTAGGTGTTATGATCCAAAAAGTCTAGAAATTACCTCTCCACTTCCAAATAGCCTTTGTACCCAGATAGGGATTTGAGGCACTGCTGGAAATTCATAGCTTGCAGAAGCAGGAATTCAATTACAGTCAATTCCTTATGTTTTTATAAAAATCAAACTATTTGTTTATAATAAATATTCTGTCTTCCTTAGGCAATTAGTAGGTGGAGATATGTTTGTAAAATTTGAATGTTCTTAAAATTCATAAACATTTTCAGCCAGACCACTGCGGTGATCAATCTCATTAGATCTTGGAAGCTAAGCAGCTTCAGGCCTGGTTAGTCCTTGGATGGGAGACTTCCAGGGAACACCAGGTGCTTTAGGCTTGGGAGAAAGACTGGGCAACCCACTCCCAAAAACCAATCAGCCATTGAAAACCCTATGAATAGCAGAGAAGCACTGACAGTAGTGTTTCCCCTGTTACATGTATGGATGCTATGAGTCAGACACCAACTCTATGGCACCTAACAACAACAAAAATTCATAAAAACCACATTCTGTATACTAAGTAAGACTTAATGAACATGTTCTTGTGTATACACAAAGCTCAAGTGCTCAAAATTTAGGAGTAGGGAAACAACATCACTGGCAGCTGTAAATTAATTATTGCTATGTTATGGTATGTTAGTAAACATATGTATTGGCTAATCGTATAAAAACAATTTTTTTCAGTCCTTTTTCAATATTGGAAAGATAAACAAATTGAGATTATTTTGACATAAATGTATAGAAGGATAGGAAGAATATATTTTTATGTAAACATGTGAGAACATTTCTATAGGACATATATAAGCCTTTAAGTATGTAAGTTGATATGAAGATACAAATGTATTTCATGTCAAAAGAGACAATGGATGCTTTAGAAAATGGTCATATAAGAACTTAATGATCAAAATTATAATCACACATTCCCATTAATAGGATTCAAATGAGATTTATTTCACTGTAGCTAATATGCCATTCCCACCAACTACTTGAGACTCTTATATCTCAAAAGCTTAATGGCCAAATCTTTAGAGATTTAATATGCCACCATTCTTGAGAAATGAGCAAGACATGCTTGATTAGTTTAAAAGTGAAGTATGAATTTCTATGAGACTATTTAGCAGGCTGTGGCTTATGTGCATAAAATGTCAGGATTCTTAACTTTGATGTGAAGTTAGTGTCTTGGGATCAATTAATTTAAAATTTATTAAGAAAAAAGATATCTATCACTAGGTGTATTCTGAAATACACAAAATGTATTCAGTAAGGATGACAACATGCTCAACTTGGTACGTTCCTACATAGAAACTGTCAATGGCTTGAAAATATTTGAGGCTTCATGTGCCTATCGGTGTCTTTTCCAGCTGCAGATAGCACTTCTTTTACCACATTTTGACAACCCAGGAGGTATATTCTGATTTCCTTGGATTTTAATGTACTTCTATTTTAAGGTATCTGAATCATATTAAGAACCCTGGTACTTGGTTTATAGAAGGACTGTCATTTTTCTTTATTTCATTAAAAAGGTCTCTCATCTTCTTCCTATACATTTTCCCTAGCCAGAAAAGAAAATATTGCTGTCACTTTCGGTGGGGTTTGCCTTTCATCTCACAGTGGCATTTTGGGTCTCTAAGTGGTATCCAATTTATTTGTATTCCAATGCCACTTCAGTGAAGCATGGCTCTCTGTCAGCTGAGTGTAAGCTTCTGGCGCTCAGCACTTTGAAGCAATGCCATGAACAAATTGACAATATCAACTCTAGCCAGTCATCTTGTGGATAATTTCCACACATCCACTAGAGAAGCATTCTCAAAATTATTTAGTAGCTCTATCCATAATACTTTTTAGGGAAATGCTTTCTTTGATTTTCTCATACTATGATATTTCCATCCTTCTTTTTTATATTAAAGATGTATTTTAATATAATTTTTATTTTCACAAAATAATTTTTTCAACAAGGGGTTGAACACATGGTTTATACATGCTAGGCAAGTGCTCTACCATTGAGTTATACTCCCAGATCCAGTTCTTTATTTACTATATTTTTAAGTCTATAAGTCTTATACCTTATAATTAAAAGCAAACTTTAACAAATAATATGATTTGGCTATGGGCCTACATGATTATTGCTTCACAACTTTATGATGCCTGAAATCTGAGGGACATCTCAGAATTACAACAAACATAGCATAGCATGGTATATCATCAATATATTTTCCTACTCTTTACCCTCCTTTTCAACATTATTTTCTCATTCACTTTTTTAAAATGCCATAATTATAGATCATTATGTACATTATACTTTAAGATATGCCTTCCAGTTTATGGGAGGTTGACTGGAAAAATAACCCCAATTTTCCACTTTTTCTATAATGCAGCTTTGCAGCTCCTACTACCACAGTGTAGAATCTGCTTCACCATGTCCTCAAATCTAAATCTGCACTGGCTTTGTGACACATTTTGTCCAAAAGAATGCACTAGAAGTGACAAAGCGTCAGCTCCCTGATGAGTCTATAAGAACTGTTGTGTACTTCCACTCTCTCTTGGGCTCCCAGCCTCTACCATGAGGTCACGGTCAGAGCAGTCTTCTGGAGGAGCAGATACCCCTTGGAGCAGTGCCAATTCACTGCAGCATGGCTCTCTCTCAGGTAACTACAGAAGATGAGTAAGCCCAGCCAAAATGACCTGAGTCTAGTCCAGTCAACAAATAAATTCAGGATAGATAATAAATGATTCAAGTTTACATTTAAAAAGAACTATTTCCTCACATTTGGCTAAGACACATCAAGGAGTCAGGCCAACGAGAGAGCATGACTCCATAGGAAAAATAAAGATATGTTTTACCACATACTAATTTTCCCAAAAAAAAAAAAAAAGACTTATTCAAACTTTTTTTGTACTGGGATATTAAACCCAGGGCCTCATGTATCCTAGCCCAATGCTCTACTATTCAGCTGCACTCACAGATCCAGTTTTTATATTTTTTATCTTGACACAGGGTCTTGCTCAGTTGTGTAGGGTGCCTCTGGCCTTACACTCAGGATCCTGCTGCCTCAGCCTCCTGAGTTGCTGAGATTATAGGCATGCACCATAGAGTCTGGCAGTTAAATTTTTATTTGTTTTCCCAAAGTAGTATTTTGTGTTCAGGCACCACTACTGAGGAGTTTCATAATGTAGCATGGAGAAATTTGAGCTGGGCTTTGAAGAGGTAGGAAGAATTTACAAAATCAAAAGGAACAAAATGGTCTTATGGAAAGAATGAGTGCCTCACATGAGCAAAGACGAAGAAGTGAATTTAGCTGGAATAAAGTGGCATATAGAGGCTAACACAAGAAGAGAATGGAAACATAGGAAGGGACTAAATTGCAAAAGGCTTTCTCAGGCAAAGCAAGGAATTTGGTCCTAATTCTATGGGCATTAAAAAGACCAAAGAAAATTTTTGATAAAGCAGTGCTAGTGATTCAAGACACAGAATGAAAAATGGTTGAAAGGGGAAATTAGATTGAAGGTATATAAGTCAGTCTTCCATTGCTGTAACAGAATATCTGAGAAAATCAACCTAAAGAAGGAAATGTTTATTTTGATTTACAGTTTTAGAAGTTGTAGTCCATGTTTAGCTGAGTCCATTGCTCTTAGGTAAGGCAGAACATCATGGGGAAAAGGACACAGTGGAGCAGAACTGCCTACCTCCTGTCCAAGAGAGAAAAGAATAGGAGAGGAGAGAGTGGAAGAGGCAGGGGACAAGAGATATCCTTGAAAGGCATACCTACAGTGACCTTCCTCCAACTAGACCCTACCTTCTGATAGTCCATTCAGCTTTTTTGGTACAAACATAGAAGTTATTTATCAAAGGATTTATCATTTATCAAAGGATTAACCTATCAATCAGATTGTTGTCCTTGTTGTTGTTGTTAGGTGCATTTGAGTCGCTATCTAACTCAGAGCGACCCTCTGTACAACAGGTGAAACACTATTGTCAGTGCTTCTCTGCTATTCATAGAGTTTTCAATGGCAGATTGCTTTTTGGGAGTGGGTTTCTGGGTCCTTCTCCCAAGCCTCCAGCACCTGGTGTTCTCAGCCAGTCTCCCATCCACTAACCGGGCCCAACCCCCCACAGTATTGGCTGCAGGGTTCTGTTGATGAGGTTAGTGCCCTCATAATCCAAGCCTCTCTGGACAGTGCCACTGGCTGCAGACCAAGCACTCAACACAAGAGCCTCTGGGGACATTTTAGATCCAAACCACAGAACAGAGAAAACAAATAAGGTGATCATTGTAATTATCTACAGGAGAGATGGTGAGGCTTCAAAGACAATATCAGAAAGACTGAAAAGAACTAGATTAGATAATTTTTTGAGAGGTAGAATTACCAGGATTTAAAGACTTCTAAAATAGGCTAGGAAAAGAAGGAGGAAGAGAGAGATCAAAAAAAGCCTAGTATGCCCTACCTAGGTTTTCAGATTAAGAGACTGGATGGATTTCAATTCTTCTACTTCAGTGGAAAATATCACAATAAAAACCTGCCAAAGGGAAGAAATAAATGGGTGTTAACATATGAATTCAAAGTAGCTTCAGGATATACAGATTGACATAGCAATTGAAAGGACAAGATAAGGTTAAAGATGATAAATTTCATTTCCCTATCTCAGCATTTTGATGGCAATTATAGGCATGGAAATCTGGGGCTACCCAGGGATAATGTTAAAGTAAGAAAAAGGGGAATCAAGGAAGTGATCTATGGTAAATCTAAAAAACTAAAGGACAAGCAAAGGAGGAGAAGCTACTAAATGACACTTAAAGGCAATTTTCAGATGTGGGTTAAAAATATGAGATAAGAGTATCCGGAAAATCAATGGCAGAAATTCATTACAGAGAAAGTGGTCAACAATGCCAAATGTTGCACAAAATATGAGAAAGATGAGGTTTGAAAGAGCAGCTTTATTGGCAATTAAGAAGTGACTACAGGAAGAGTCACTTCCTCAGCCACTAAATGTCCCCTCTTTATTGTTGTTGTTGTTAGGTGCTGTCGAGTCGGTATCCGACTCATAGCGACCCTCTGTACAACAGGGGAAACACAATTGTCAGTGCTTCTCTGCTGTTCATAGGGTTTCAATGGCAGATTGATTTTTGGGAGGGGGTTGCCAGGTCCTTCTCCCGACCCCTCTTTATTAGGAGTAATTAATGGATAGATAGGAAGTAATTTGAAAAAAGAATTAGCTACACTTCAGATTTTGGGTGACTGGAGAGAGATGTGGCTTGAGAGAAAGGTAAAAAGTAAAGGAAGAATTCATTTGTTTTGCCCATAGAATAAGAGGAAAAGGATCCCTGAAGAGCAAGACTAGCACAGGATCAGAGAGCTAATAGTGTATAGTATCTATGGTGTAGGTAAAGCAGTTATATTTGAAGTCAAGAGAATGTACCTCAATCTCTGGTTCAAAAGGGAAGTAAAAGCATCACTGTAGGAATATTTGGAAGTGGAAATGGAAAGTCATGGAATATCTCACTCAATCATCTCTCTAGAGTAAGGCTAATATATGTAATGTCATTGAAAGTCTAAGATTCAGGATAAAGGTTTTGCCTTAGATATTTTGGAAATTCAAAAGGAAGTTGAAAGGGAAAAATAAAAACTGACTTCCAAATAGGTCTGAATGCTCAGTAGAGGTTGAAAATCTCCTAGGTTTATGATTTTACTAATGTATAATCTCAGGGAAGAAAAGGGGTGGCAAAGGAGGTAGTGGATAGTACAATTCATTTGAGTGAAGATAGAAAAAATACTATGGGTAAAAGCATTGAAAGTCATTTTGACCCTGTTTTGAAGACAGACTGTAGTTGTGAGAGGAGCCTGGAGAGAAGCAAGAGTGTAGTTTATATTTACAAGGAGGATTGAAAATGCAAGATGAATCCTCTTCAAGTCAATACTACTTCAATTCTGCTATGGTGAAAAAATAGCTTTTATACTGGCTTTTTCTTGTATAAAAAGTTAGATTTTTAACTCACGTATATCCACTCTACTTAAACACTTAGTTTTTCAGCCTTAAATATTTTATTACTATAGCTCTTTTAGTGAACATTTGTAATTGTAACCTACATAAAAACAGGATCTCCTCTGTGAATAAGGCACAATTTTATTTACCTTTCCTGAGCTAAGCTAAATGTCAGGCATAGTTCAACAAAATAAATCTATAAATCTCAACAGACATAAATGCTTACTTTATTAATGCCAACTCTACTCCAAATTAAAATCATATGAAATTAAGATTGTGTACACATTTCAGATAAACTAATTCTGCATTTTAATATCAAATACATAAGGAGAATAATTAAGGCATTTGTTGCCCTTTTCTCCTGGTTTCATATGCATGGACTTAGAAGACAATGATTAAAATGAATTTGCTCAACTCAAACACAGACATCATAAAAATAGGAAGGTAGATAGGCAGATGGGAAATAGATAAACAGATGGCCTTATCAGTTTGGAAAAATAAAGTAAAAACTTCCTTGTCAGTCAAATAAACAGAGAACAGTATTTTCAAAACATGTACCTTGAATCAGAGGTAATATTATAAGCACTGAACAGTATAAGCATTATAATATATAACCTTTAAAGTAAAAAAAAATACAAAATTCATTTAAAGATTTTTACTTCAAATCTTGAAAAATTCAAAAGACTCTTGATATAAATAACTTCTATGTTTGTACCAAAAAAAGTGAAAAAAATTAAAACTAATATATCTATAAACTAAAGACACCTAGAAATTAGTTTCTCTTTCCCATTCAAGATTCTGTCCAGGGAAGAACTCTGTTTTTAATGTGACTTCAGTAACCAAGTGTAACTGAGGAAAAGGGCCAAAACATAAATTCAATTCTACTGACTAGCTAATGTGTTCAAATAATGGAAAATTTGAAGGTAACTCCAAGGAGAATGTAGGTCCCTAAAACTTACTTCTAGTTTGAATAGCTTCTGAGCATATTCAGAGAAAGCAACACTGGAGTTTAACAGTAGGACCATCAGGTCTCACTATGGGTTACTTGGAGCTGGAAAGTAGAGGCCATTCACATACTCATCAAATTCATCACGATTGATTCACAAATTATGGCTGGTCTATGATGCAGATAGATGAAGAAGAGGCACATTAACAAAGAGAGAAAAACATGAAGCTAAAGAAATTAATGATGTATATTAAAGAGAAGAAACAAGGCCTGTTTGACCTTATATTAGATGTATGCATATATTTCAAAATATAGTTCAACAAACCATAAAAGACCAATGTAGATATTGCTTTCATTAATAAAGATGTATATTGCTTTCATTAATAAAGATGTATTCTTGGAGGAGAGAGAGAGAAGAACCAATGACCCATTAACACCCAAAATCATGAGCATATAAGGGGAAAATCTGTTTATATGGAGGAGGTGGTACCTAGCACCCTGACCAAGCAATGGGTAAGCCTCAGCTGAAAAGCATACAAAACATGAAAGGCCATTCTGGATGGTGGAATCCTATTGACCAAAGCTCCTCAATAGAGAATGTCAGGGTAACAAGAATCCTGGAGATGCCTGATTGAGAATTTAGAACACTGCTTATAAATATGCTAAAAGACCTCAAAGACACCACCATGAAAGAAATTGATTCAGTGGGCAAAAAGATATATAATCTGGAAGAAAAATTCTCCAGAGAAATGGAAATTCTGAAGAAGACTCAAGCAGAGTTCCTTCAGATCCAAGGAAAATTAAACCAACTCAGCATTACAGTAGAATCTTCAGTTTCAAGACTAGATGAAGCTGAAAATAGAATAGCTAAAGCTGAAGAATAGGAAAAAGACCTTATTTACTCACATACCAAAATAGTAAAAATGATGAATCAGCATGGCAAAGATTTTTAAAGAGTTATTTGATAAAATGAAGAAACAAAACCTATGAATTCATGGGGTCCATGAAGAAGCTAAAAACATGAGAAGATTGGGAAATTTTTTCAAAGGAATTAATTTGTTGTTAGGTGCCATTGAGTTGGGTTCAACTTATAGCGACCCTCATAGGGTTTTAAATGGCTGATTGTTTTGAGATTGCTTTAGGAGTGGATTGCCACTGCCTTCTCCCATTTTTGCAATGCTGGGGATCAAATCTGGGTCCTCTGAGAGTGTAGCACAGTACTCTACCAACTGAGCTAAACCTCAGATCATTCAAAGGAATATTAGATGAAAACTTCCCAAACCTAGGGCAAGAGCTGGATACCTATACAACAGAAACATTCAGAACCCCAAACAAAGTAAACCAGAGCAGATCCTCCCCATGACATATTATAATTGGAAGGTTAAATCTAGAGAGCAAAGAAGCTATTCTAAAAGATAAAAGAGAGAAACACCAGCTCATTTACAAAGGCAAGCCTATTAGAATAAAAGCAGACTATTCAACAGCAACATTAAAGGCAAGGAAAGCTTGGGCAGACATCAACCAAGTCCTGAAAATGAATAATTGCCAATCAAGATTACATTACCCAGTGAATTTATCTTCTATAATAGATGGTGAGTACAAGACATTCCATGATATTGCCTTCTTTAAACAATTCACAGCCACCCAGGTAACACTGCAGAGAATTCTCAATGAAACACAGCATATGGGGGAAGTAAGATAACCCCAAATACAAGATCAAAAGAATGAATAATAAAAATGAGATGAACTTAAGGAAAAAAGAGGCCTAATATGAATCTAAGAACTATAATAAGTACCAAATTGATGCAGAATAAGAAGCACCTCTCAGTAATTACTCATAGTATAAATGACCTTAACTCACAGTCAAAAGACATAGACTGACCAATTGGATTGAAAAATATAAACCTTCACTATATGGCATTCAAGAGAATCACTTCATCCATAAAGACCACAAAAAGTTAAAAATTAAACGCTAGAGAAAGTATGCCTACCAGGTGGAAAACAAAAAAAAGCAGGAGTTGCAATACTAATTTTAGACTCATAGCAACCCTCATAGAGTTTTCAATGGCTGATTATTTCAGGATAGCCTTAGGAGTGGATTGCCAGATCCTTCTCCCACCCAAACTCTTATCTAATTCATTATTCACTTTTTCTCCTTTTGAACCTATTTTTTCTTCATGAAACCTCGCAACATATTTTTATTGCCTGTCTCTCTTTCCATAATAAATCCTTGGAAAGAAGACTTTGTTTTATTGTCACATTCTTAGAATAATGACATGTGTATTTGTCTTACATAATATTTTGCTGCATTTCAATATTTGTGTCCTAAAAGCTGGATACTTTGAAACAGAGATATAGAGAGCAACTAATAAGATAGAGAAAACCTCTACTGTAAACTTCTAAAACTTTATCAATAAACAGTGGCCTATAATAGTGTCACATCATGTGATAATTGAGAAAATTTAATGAATAATACAAGAAAAGTGACAATATTTAGTAAGACTCATGTCACATAGTAAGCGCTCGTGAATTTTAGCAATTATTTATTCAAGCATAATGTTCCTGCCATAGATAGCTCTTATATTGTACCACACTGTTTATGGGTTGGAAATGTTTTGCTACATATTTAAAATTTTATTTTTAAAATAAATGTTCAAACTCAGAGGCTTGTATAGAAAGTAATACAACACAGAATTAACTGGTATAAATAGTTTAGCATGTTTTCCCTTAGGAATATTATTAAATAAAAAGTTGAAAATACAACTAATGTATCATCTTACCCATTCTAACCTCTTGAGTTCTCCGACTCATGTTCTTGAACAATTTGGGATTTATAAAATATTTTGATACCAATGCCATCACAGAGGATGTACTGCTTTACAACTTTCAAAAACTTAAATCTAGAGAGCATTTCCTTGAAAACACCTGTCACATTTCTTGATCTTTCCCAAGTCATCCCAATGGTATATTTTGAGAAGTGAAAAAATAAGGAATGCTACCTGAATTTATTATAGTAAAAGCACTTCATCAAATCTTGTGCTCTGCACTTTTAATGTCTTTTATTCTTACAAATAAAAAGTGTTGTGGATATATTCATCTTACAACCAGAAATGACCATAAATGCTATGACTTTAAGACCTTGATCTTTAAAAAACATTTTATTTGGAACAGTTTTCTTCTTATCTCTAGTTCACACTTCAGAGACTTATTAAAATCATCTTGCTAATTTCACTATTACTGGTATTTATTGCACTTAACCTTTACCTTTTTAAAAGTAACAGTAAGATGTTATTTGCATAAGTGAAAATCATTACACTTGAGTGCTGCCCTGACTGTATATTATATATTTTTAATCCTTTTTCCACAAATAAAATTGCAAAAATATTATTCAGCAAATGTCATTTTAAAAGTCTATTGAAGAAATATTTTTCCATAAAAATAGGGCTAGGATTTAGCTCAGTTGGTAGAGTGCCGTGCTGCAGTCTCTGAGGTCCCGAGTTCAATTCGAGCACCACAAAAATGGGAGAAGGACCTGGCAATCCACTCCCAAGGTAATCCCAAAACAGTCAGCCATTGAAAACCCTATGAGGGTTGCTGTGAGTTGGATACCGACTCGACGGCACCTAACAACAACAACAACAACAACAACAACAACAACAACATAAAAATAAGCTGATTTTCTAGACCATTTATGTAGAAAATGTATTGCGATTGTTCTGACAAGATAAAAACAAATTTCACTACAGGAAAAGTTTCTATCTTAAACAGAACTGGAACCCAAGGACATATAGAAAAATATTACCAAGTAAATGATAGAGAAGACTTAGATGGGGAGGGTGGGGGAGGGAAGCATACAAGAGGGTACAGGGGCACCTATATGAATAATGTACATCAAAATGCATATATGGAAATGCCACAATGAAAAGCATGTCAGAATGAATCACATTAAGGTGTACATTAAAAATTTCCAATAAAAAAATAAGCTGATTTTGATTTTCACTATTGTAGTAGATCCTTGAACAGCATAAACTCAATATTAATGCTTACTCTCAGTTTTCTACTACTCAGAATTTCATTTACTGAAGTTCTTTTTTGTTTGTTTGTTTCTTTATTTCAGAAGAGTTTTAGGTTCACTGCAAAACCGGGAGGAAAGTACAGATTTCCCTTATATTCCCTAACCCCCCCCCTACACACACACACACATGTATAGCCTTCCCCATTATCAACAATCCCAGACAGAGTGATACATTTGTTATAACTGGTCAACATATATTGACACATCATTACCCAATGTCAGTTTACATTAGAGTTCACTCATAGTCTCATATATTCTATGGGTTTGGACAAATACTATAATGGTAGATATGTGTCATTATGTAACAGACAGAATAGTTTCACTGAACTAAAAATCCTCTATGCTCTGCCTATTCATTATTCCCTTCTCAATAACTATTGGCAAACATTGATCTTTTTTTATTGTCTCTATAGTTTTGCCCCCTCCTTCATGTCATATATTTGGGGTCATGTGGTATATAGCCTTTTAAAACTGGTTTCTTTCACTTACTAATATGCATGTACTTTTCCTTTATGTCTTTTTCACAGCACATTTCTTATTAGTGCCAAACAATATGCCATTGTCTAGATGTACCACACTTTATTCATTCATCTACTAAAGGAAATCTTCACTGCCTCCAAATTTGGGTGATTATGAACACAGATACTATAAACATCCCTGTGCAGGTTTTAGGGTAGTCATAAGTTTTCATTTACTTTGGGGAAATATCAAGGAATACAAGTGCTAGACCATGTGGTAAGAATATGCTTTTCAGAAACTTTTTGTCAGAAGTTGCCAAACTACCTTCCAAAGTGACTGTACCATTTTGCATTCCCATCAGCAATAAAAGAGAATTCCCACTGCTCTACATACTCACCAGCATTTATATTGTAATTGTTCTGAGTGTATTTGGGCCATTCTAGTAGGTGTGTAGCAGTATTACATTGCTTTGATTTGCATTTGCCTGTCAACATATAATGTGGAGAAATGATCCCTATGAGAAAAAAATTTTAAATCATTCCTCTATTCTCGTTTTAGAGGTGAAGGATATTAGAATTAGAATACATATCAGGGTATAATGTGAGTTCATATCCATTGTTCTCCATCTCCACTGAGGGAAAAATAACACATAAGTCTAAGCTACTGCAAAAGAGGTATCTGGGATAAAAACAAGAAGTCCTTGACAGGAAGTATATTGCTAAATACACACATTACAGAGGAAGGTTCAATTATCTCAATATGGTATAAAATTTCATATCTGAGATCTTAAAGCTATCATGCTGTTGTGCATCAATACAAACTGGGAAGAAAATTTCACTTCTGTATCTTCTAACTAATTAATTCTAAGAGTCTGTGGTCCAAAGGTGGAATGATTTGTTTTAACTAATGTTTAGAAAGATTTTGCTTTTAAAAAATCATTGATTCCTAACATTACTGCCACTGCAGCAACTTATAGTATGTACAGCTCTTATAAATGCTTACATCTGCATTATGACATTTGATCAATGTACAAAACAGTTTAATAAATAAGCCACACAGTGCTCATTCAAAAATATCCTCATCTTTTAAGGTATATGCTCCCCTTTTCTTTCCTTGGTTAACATGATGCTATTAATTTTTTAAGGTATCCTTATTCCTTTCTTTTTCAAATTTCCCTTTATTAGTAAATGGTGGTGGGGTACAGAGTAATACCACATTGGCTTTTTCCATTATTCATCCTTTACACCACTTCTGGCAACACTTTCATCAACCCATTATGGCTAATATGTAGTAAAACTCAAATGCATATCTGGGTTATGCCCCCCTGTTTTTCCAATGTACTTATGAAGTCACACTGTTTACATTAAGATCGTCCTCTCCCCCTTGATCCCTCCACATCGACCCTCCTCCCCATTCCACCTTCAGCTACCTTCACTTCCCTGTTAGTTCCCTCCCTACTTCTTTCTACTTTTTATATTGTTGCTTCTTTGCTAAGCTTAATTGTGCATATTTATATATCAATTTATGCATAGGATTTTTTCTTCCTTTAAGTATGATTAAGCTCCCACATATAAGTGAGAACATATGGATTTCTCTTTTTGAGCTTGAGTTCATTTATTTAAGATGATGTTCTCCAGTTCCATCCAGTTTGCTGCAAATGACATTACTTCATTTTTTATGGCTGAGTAGTATTCCATTGTGTATATGTACCGTAGTTTTTTTTTTATACATTCTTCTGTTGGTGGGCACTTTAGTTGGTTCCATATCCTTGCTATTGTGAAAAATGCTGCATTGAATATGGAGATGCAGGTGTCTCTGTGGTATGAAGAGGAATATACCTTTTAGGAATATTCCCAATAGTAGTATAGCTGGGTCATATGGCAGTTCTATTTTTAGTTATTTGAGGTATCTCCATATTGATGTCCAAAATGGTTGAACCAATTTACAGTCCCACCAACAGTGTAAGAGGACTTCTTTTTCTCCACAACCTTGCCATCATTTGTTATTATTTGTTTTGTTGATCTTGGCCATTCTCACTGGAGTTAGGTGGAATCTCAGAGTTGTTTTGATTTGCATTTCCCTAATGGCTAGGGATATTGTCTCTAATTCATTCCTAATCATAGCTACAATATCCTCTTGCATCATATAATCTGAAGTTATCCTTTCCCCCTTAATCCCTCTTCATTATTTCCCCTCCTCATATCCCCATCCACAATCCTTGCTTCCCCTACTAGACATCTCCTCCTTTCTTTCTACTCTGCTTATAGTTTCCTTTCTTAGATATTCCTGATTGTTCTTTTTTATATATCTATGTATGTGTATTTTTTTCTTTAAGTTATATTTAGTTGCCAGATATGAGTGAGAACATACGGTATTTCTCTTTTGGGGCCTGGGTTCATTTGCTTAGAATGATATTCTCCAGTTCCATTAATTTTGCTGCAAATGACATTATTTCATTCTTTTTCATTGATGAGTAATATTCTATTATGTATATATGCCATAACTTTTTTATCCATTCCTCTGTTGACATCTCAGTTGATTCTATACCCTTGCAATTGTGAAGAGTACTGCATTAAATCTGAAAATGCAGGTGTCCCCAAGATATAATGACTTATCTTCTTTTGGGTACATTCCCAGGAGTGATGTAGCTGGGTCATATGGCAGTTTTATTCTGATTTTTGTAAGGTATCTCCATCTTGATTTCCAAAGTGGTTGAACTACTTTACAAACCCACCAGCAGTGTAAAGGGTTCCTTTATCTCCATATCCTCACCAATATTTGTTCTTATTTGTTTTGTTGATCTTAGACATTCTTACTGGAATGGAATCTTACTGTTGTTTTAATTTGCATTTCCCTGAGGGAGCAGGAGTCAAGATGGCGGACAGATAACACACACCTTCTGTTCCGGAGCAATAAGAAGCCATAATTAGAGGTTTAAAAATCAAATTGAATAAATAGAAACAGAGATAATTTATTTTGAGAGATAGAGAATGAAACTAGGCGCACACTGAAATCAAGGATTAGGCTTCAGAGGAGCTACACAGTGGCCAGCAGCGGGACCAACGCCATTTCGCCATCACACAGCGGATAGAATCCCAGAGACTTGGAGGGGATTTGGTGCTCACGCACCCACGGGCCCGGACCCAACACGGAGTGCAACCTTGGCAGCACACTCTCACCACGCCTGCGGGACACAGACTGCAGATCCTAGGTGAGTCACCATGAGGGGGCACACAAATGCCCTCCATAGCGGCCATGGAGTGAACGGGGGAAGCCGGTGCCAGCAATCCGTGTCTAGAGCTGAGATGCAGCTCCCTCCCTTCTGTTGAGGCGGGTCAGGCCTACGGTCTCGAACGCCACAGAAATTTGGGCACACATATATCCGGATCCCAGACACATCAGAGGTGAGCCCAAATCACCCCACTGTGCTGCGGAGAGATCTGGGGCTTGTGGAGGCGGCTAAGTCGCACGCGGCCGGGGAGCTCCTTTTCCGCGGAAACTGGCGGCACAGCTCACCCCTGGCGGAGAAGTTCCCAGCGCGACCGTGGCACACACAAGGCTGTGGGGAGGAAATCTCTGATTTGGGGAATTGGCGCCCGATCTACGTGGGACAGGGAGAACTTCAGGGAAGACCCCACAGGTTCCACTGCCTCTTGAACAGTACAGTAGTCGTGGAGTGTTTCGTGGAACAGTCTCTTTGGGCACTCGGGACCCCAATTAAATCCAGATTGTTATGAAGAGCTTGGCTATATGGACCCAATGAGACCGATGGTTACCGCAGATTGTGTGGAAATACTGCTACCCTGAGCTCTATTGGGAACATTGCACCCTGCATTATCGAATCCACCTGGTCGAACTGAGTGTAATTATTAGTTCAGACTCCATCCTCAAGATAATATGTTTTTACTGTTAACAGGGTCATGAGCCTGCTTCCTTTGTGGAAGCTGGACTGACACTCTGTGGCACCAGCCCATACATTTTTTGCTTTTTGAGATAGGCTCTTGCTGGGCTGCACAGATTTTGGGCTTGAGACCCTCCTGCCCCCATCCCACAAGTCACAGGGATTCCAGGCGTCCTTCACTGCACCTAACTACAAGAGTTGTTATATGTATGGGGGAGAGTCTATGCGTGAGGTATGGAATTCTATATTTTATTCTATTTTTTCTTTGTATTTTACTTTTTTTAAAATTTTTATCTTAATTTTATTAGAACTATATTTTTTTTTCCTTCTATGGGGGTTTGAATTCAGGGTTCTGTGCCTGCTTGTCTGGTAGGTGCTGGACTGCCACGCTGCACCCCAGGACCCCTTTTTTTTTCTTTGCTCTTTGAGACAGGGTCTAATAGGTTTGCACAGAAATCAGGCTTGCGTCCCTCCTACCTCCAACCCCCAAGCCGCTGGGATTGCAGGTGTGCACCACCGCACCCGACTACAAGTGTTTTTATTAGTGTTTGGGAGAGTGCATATGTGAGATTTCCCTCTTTTTTTTTTCTTTTTCCTTTCTTTCTTTTCTTTCTTTCTTTTTTTCTTTTTATTTTTCTCTTTTTCTTCCCTATTTTTCTTCCTTTCTTCTCTTACTCCCTTCCCTTTTTCTACCCTCCTCCTCTATTTCTTAAGCTATATATGTGTCATTGTTCTAATAATTTGTCCCTTAAATCTCAACCTTAATATTAACTTTGACAGTAATTTCTATTAACCTCTGTCCTCTACCTCCTCCTTCCACCTCTTCTATCACCAGATCTCCCCCTTTTTCTCACCCCACAGAAGAGAAATGGAATCTATCGCCTCCCTAACCCTTACCCCCCTGGAGTCGGACTGGCAGATTCTGTTTTCTGGACTGCACTATGGGAAAATCAAATAAAATCACAAAAACCACAAGGGGGCAGGATGGAGCTGAAGGCTTCACAGATCATACAAACACAAACGACTTGCATTTACTAGAGATTTCTGAGTCAGAGTTCAGAGTCATGGTTATAAACATGCTAAGAGAAATAAAGACAAATACTAAAAATACACTGGAGATAATTGAAAGAAAGGTTTCTAATTTGGAAGCTGCCCTGTCATCCCAGTTGGAAATGATTAAGAAAAATCAAGCCACTTTGCTTGATACTCAATCCAAATTATCAGAATTGAACATGGCTAAAGAATCCTTCTCTTCAAGAATGGATGAATCAGAGCAAAGTATCTCTGAGGCAGAAGATGACATAAATGAGCTGAAACACAAGCAACTAGAAATGGAATCAATGATAAAAGTTTTTAAAAAAAGATTTCCAAGAGAACTCTGATAGAGTGAAAAGAAGGAATATAAGAATCATGGGTATTCCTGAACGAGAAGAAAGAATCACTGGAGGCCTTCATAACCTAGTAAATGATATCCTCAAGGAAAATTTCCCAAAGATAGCAAAGGAAATGGATACATACACCACTGAAACTTTCAGGACTCCCAGGAAGGCTGATTTAAATAGATCATCTTTGAGACACATCGTAGCTTGATTTCTATCACTAGATACCAGAGACGCCATCCTGCAAGCAGCAAGACAGAAGTCCCTTATTACTTATAAAAAACAGCCAATAAAAATTACTGCAGACTTTTCCATATCAACACTGAAAGCTAGAAAGGAATGGTCACAGGTGATTCAAATACTAAGAAAAAACAATCTCCAGTCTAGACTAATATATCCAGCAAAATTATCGTTGATAATAGATGAGGAATATAAGACATTTAATGACATTGAAGCTTTTAAACACTATGCAACAACCAAACCAGCACTGGAGAGGATAATAAATCAAATACCACATACAGAAGAGTCAAGACAACCGTACAAAGGAAATCAAAGAACCGGTTAACTGAGATGAGTCCAACACAAGAAAGGTCCAAAGCAAACATGAATCATAAATTAGTAACAGGTAATGATTGGATAAA
>VMDO01028403.1:0-23976 GCA_007922755.1 Pedetes capensis
TCCTCAAATTATTCCAAAGAATAGAAAAGGAGGGAACACTCCCAAATACATTCTATGAAGCTACCATCACCCTGATACCTAAACCAGGAAAAGATTCATCTAAGATAGAGAATTATAGACCCATCTCCCTTATGAATCTAGATGCAAAAATATTCAATAAAATTCTGGCAAACAGAATACAGCAGCATATAAAAAAGATTATTCACCATGACCAAGTGAGATTTATATCACAGATGCAAGGCTGGTTTAACATATGAAAATCAATTAATGTAATCCAACATATCAAGAAACTGACAAAAACCACATGATCATCTCAATTGATGCTGAAAAGGCCTTCGATAAAGTGCAACCCCTTTTCATGATAAAAACACTGGAGAAAATAGGTATAACAGGCAAATACCTTAATTTCATAAAAGCCACTTATGACAAACCTACAGCCAGCATTATATTAAATGGAGAAAAATTAAAACCATTTCCTCTTAGATCTGGAACAAGAAAAGGTTGTCCTCTCTCTCCTATTCTATTCAACATAGTAATTGAAGTACTGGCCAGGGCAATCAGACAAGAGAAAGAACTCAAAGGGATACAGATTGGCAAGGAAGAGGTCAAATTGTCCTGCTTATCTCATCATGGCACTAGCATTTATTTGATTACTGTCATGTTTTGAGCAAATATCATACTATACATTGCTACCATAAATCAATTCAATTTCAAAGGTAATATGTGGATAACATGCTTCTGTTATTTTCTCTGACTGTCCTGCCTATCTCACGATGGAACTAGCATTTATTTGATTAATGCTGTGTTTCAATCAAACATCATTCTATACATTGCTACTGTAAATCAATTCAATTTCAAAAGGTAATATGTAGATAACATATTTATACATATATATACATATATATATACATATATATACATATATATATGTATATGTATATATATGGCACCATTGGTATTTTATGTTAATTTTCAGCAAATAATACATTCCAAAAATCTGTACTTACTAAATGCCACTGTGAAACATCAAACTCCATGTTCAATTTTTAGCATTATCTGGATTTAAGCTAATTATTTTTTTTGCAGTACTAGAGGTTGGACTCATGCCTATACAAGCGCTAAACCACTGAGCTGTACCCCAGCTTCCCATCCTTTTTTATTTTGACACAGAGTCACACCAAATTGTGTAGGCTGCCTCTGACCTTGAATTTGTGATCATCCTGCCTCAGCCCCCTGAATATCTGGGATTATAAAATGTATGCCACAGCACCCAGCTTATTTAAGTTATTCTTATTTTAAATATTCTTATAGAATATGAATATGGAAAATGGTAGCTGAATTAGTTCATTTTTTTGTTATTTCAATGAAATAATCTCAAAAAGGCTAACTTTATGAGGAAAAGAGGTTTAGATAACAGTTTTTGAGGCTAAAAGTCCAAACAACATGGTACAGGCTTTGGTAAGAGCCTCATGGAAGACAACACGAGCAAGAACACCTAGAAGAGGAAGAATCACACCTCAAAATCAGAAGACAGACAGACAGGCAAGACTTGCTCCTCATGGTTCCACAAAGAATTACCTTAATCTCTTCTGAGAGCAGGGCCCCCAGTGACCCAGAGAATTCCCACTAGGCTCCACTTCTTAAAGATTCCACCACTTCTATATTATCCTATTGGGGACTTTGGGAAACAAACCATAGCAATACAATGCATTCATCTAAAGTTTACATTACTATCCCTGCTTATTTTTCTACTCTTAACATTGTTTGCCCAACCTATACAACACTATTAATACATAAATATGGAAATAAAGTTTCTGTCTTGGTTAAAAGAGTTACCATAATAAAAAGCTCACACAGCATACAATGGAAACTAAAATACAAGAAGATCCTTCCTTTTTCCCCTATTAAGTTCAAGTGCTATAATTCATCAAGGAGGTAAGGAAAAACATACTTAAGAAATCACATTCACAACTCAAATGGGTCTTCCCCATTACTTAATTTACACAGAACACAGGCCAGTCACTGAAAAGTGATAGGCCAATTTATAAACTGAATGCCCAAGGCACTGAAGCTATAACAAAATGAAAAGAAATACACCAAAAGTAAAATAATGGACTGAAGATGGGTAACCTTTTATGAATGAAGCTGGCAGACTTTGAACTGTTTAAGCAATTTCTCTGGTATGCTGTTATGTAAATAAATCTGTCAGAGTCAGTAATGATAGAAGTATTTATTTTTTGTGGATCTGCATGATAATGCTTACTCTACATAAAACAAAAGCAATGAAAAGCTTTCAAATAAATTAAAGACAGTTTTCAGATATAGGTTTCTAAATGAAATATAATAATGCATACATTGGACCAGCAAGTGGGTATTTTGAAATTTACATGAAACATTAACAATAGCAAGGGAAAAGTTAATCCTAAATATTATAGAAACAGTCCAAGAATTGATAACATTACAAATAATTTGTACCTTTTACTTAAGCTACTTACAGGTGAGTAAACTACCTTTTCTTTCAA
Source organism: Pedetes capensis (assembly GCA_007922755.1). Classification (NCBI taxonomy): domain Eukaryota; kingdom Metazoa; phylum Chordata; class Mammalia; order Rodentia; family Pedetidae; genus Pedetes; species Pedetes capensis. Next base: position 2,523 of record VMDO01028403.1, read on the forward strand.
GTCCTGTGCCAAAGGGCCCAAAGCAATGAAGTAGAATAGAGTAGAAAGCCATTCATCTTCCAGCTAACCTTATATTTCTACCAACTTCTTTTATCCCATCTTTTCTGTCTCAGAAATTCATTTACAATTTTGATAGTCAATGTTACCCAAGGTTTTCTTCTTTCAGTCTCAACAATCATGTCCACTCTCAGAAGTTTAAACATCACGTATCAGTTAAATTGAATCTCCATATTTACTGCCTGCTTCTAGCTCCTCATTTCTGTTAATTGTACATTTCAAATGCTAGCCCCATCTCTTCAAACTCAATCATCCATCCTCCTCTTTCTACTTATAAATGGGCTTCCATTATAGGGATTCCTTGCCAAACCTTAGGGCAATGGCAGAGAATAAAGCAACAAGGTTTCTCAATTCCAACAGGCTAAAGTTCCAAATATTGGCATCCCTTACACATTTCTTTATGCTTTGGGCTTTTGTTTTCCTGAACAAACCTTGCTTTCTCATGCCTTTTGTCTCTGAATAACTAGTACTATGTACAATTCTTTCCCTGTCCCTTTCTACTTGGAAAATTCCTGGTTACTTCAAAAGACTCATTACCTTTTATCTCTTCTATGAAACCCCAGACAGAATTGATGTTTCCTTCATTATTATCCCAATCTATCTATGCTGTTGTCCTTAGGTGCCATCTAGTCAGGTCTGACAACCCTCATAGGCAATCTACCTAATAAGAATATTTTATTTGAGAAAACTCTTCTACCACAGCTGTTTCTTTATTAAATCACCACTCCCTACCCAGTGTCTGATACAAAGATGGTATTTAGTATGAACTAAATATTTACGCCTTCAGCTGTAGCCCTGTGGCATCCGATCCTGCCAGATCTCAGAAACTAAGCAGAGTCGGGCCTGGTTAGTACCTGGATGGGAGACCGCCTGGGAACACCAGAAGCTGTAGGCTTGGGAGAAGGACCTGGCAACCCCCTCCCAAAAATAAATCTGCCATTGAAAACCCTATGAACAGCAGAGAAGCACTGACAATAGTGTTTCCCCTGTTGTACAGAGAGTCTCTATAAGTCGGATACCGACTCGACGGCACCTAACAACAACAACAACAACAACAAATATTTACGTACTCCCAAAATTCATATGTTAAAAGTCTGATCTCTAATGTGATGGTGCAAGATGCAAGTGTGTAGGTTCTACCCCACCAGTACTGTAAAAAAAAAAAAAAAAAAAAACAGCAAATTTTTAATTTAGATGTGTGTACTAGTAGGTAAGTGTTCATTTTAGAAATGTTGGATTTTGTAAGATCTTTGCCTAAAAAAAAGTAATGAAGTTAAAATAGTCATCGTAATTAAAATGGTACCTGTGGTATGCAATTATCCTAACCAAAAATCAAGCATATGTGTTAAAAACAGGTTATTGTTATTTAACTACTTAATTCTTCCAATTCTAGTTATTACAGAAATACAGTAAAAAGTGCCAGAGACAACATTGTGGTTTTAGATTTTCTTCCAAATGTAACCATAAAACTAAAGGTGTCAAATTAGCTAACTTGAGTTAAAAAATTCAGAACAGAATACACTAAAAACAAAAACAAACCAACCCAAAACAATCTGCAAAGGTTTAGATAGATAACTTATTGGCGTATCTAACTGCAAAAGGTTGAGAAGTAGTACCATCAGAACAACTGAACCAGAATGGTATCAACCTACATATAGAAGATCACAAAAGAAATGGAGAATTTGACACTGAAACTACTTCTCACTCCTGATTTTTCAGCAGGCATTGTTGCCTTAAGCAGAACTTATTTTTATGTTCTGGTAGAAATATCTCAAATATTTAAAAATTTCTACTTGCAATAAATCCTGATATGTATTGTCTTAGTCCATTTCTGTTGCTATAAGAAAATATGTGAGGGTAAGTAATATATAAAGAAGTTTATTTGACTCACAGTTCTGGTGGCTGGGAATCCCAAAGGCATGATATAGGAATCTGTTCAGAATCTGGTGAGGGCCTTCTTGCAGAACCATAACATGGTGGAAGGCATCACATGGTAAGACAGAGGAAAGATGCTAGGTTGGGGGGTCTCTCTTCTCCCTTCTTATAAAGCCACAAATGTCATCATTATCATGATTTCATCTAATTCCAAATACCTCCCAAAGGTCTTATCAACAAATACTATTAAATAATATTGAAATATAAATGTAAGGATTAAGAATCCAATAGATAAACTTTAGAGGACACATTAAATCATTGCATATGCTATCAATCCTGCAGCGGTACTACTGTGGTGTCCAATTCCATCAGATCTCAGAAACTAAGCAGGGTCAGACCTGGCTAGTACTTGGATGGGAGACCACCTGGGAACACCAGGTACTTGGGAGAAGGACTTGGCAACCCACTCCCAAAAAACAATTAGCCATTGAAAACAATACTCATAGCAGAGAAGCACTCAAGGTAGTGCTCTGTCTGTTGTACATAAGGTCGTTATGAGTCAGACACCAACTCAACAGCACCTAACAACAACATATACTATGCACCATGCTTTTAAGCTAAAGGTTCCTCATGGGTAGAGTTTAATTTTGGAAAAAGTTGAGTTATTTCTCCTACTAACATGATGTTGCTGAAGTAAATATAAGAATAGGAAATTATTATAAAACATTTCTCTCTCATAGTTATCTCCATTCTATCTCTTGAAAAATTTCAGTCTGCATTAAAATTTCAAATTCTCTAGCAAAAGAATCTGGTTTGTATTCATTCATTACAGTAGTTTACTATTTTGGTTATTTTATATTATTTCTTTTTGGTGTTGAAGATTGAACCTAGGACCTTATAAAAGTATACATTCTACCACTAAACTACAGCCTCAGCCCCTATTTGGGAATTTTAAATTGGAGAGAAATGATGCCTTCCTACTAAAAATCAGCTTAACACATATTGCTCAAAGAAGAAACCATCTTGGTGATGATATTCTTTACTGGCAGGAAAATTAATGTATTCCTAATAACCATTATAAAAATGGGTGATGGTTTTTTACATTATTTCTGCTATCAGGTACTGGGAAAAACCATAGAGGAGAGACTTATAGTAGTTAGAAAAGAGAAAACACAGAGAAGATAGAAATTTATGAAGTTTGTTTCCTTTTTAGGTATTAACACTCTGCTCCTTCAAATCATCCTCTTTGAGGTTTTTCTCCCTTTGACACAGCCCTTCTTTCTTCATTTCTTAGCCTGTTACTTAATGTCCTTAGTTTATCCCATACCTTTACCTTTCTTTGAGCAATTTCTCATAGTAATCCATCATTTACAAATATAAGGTTTTCCTTTTGAAAGTAAGTGATCAATCTGGGATGAAGCTTTGAAAAATTTAATGAGCTAACCATTCAGGTGGATCTTGATTACTCGTCGGAGGAGCATGACAGCAAATACAGCATAACACACTTCAAATGATAGAGCACTGACATATTTTCAGGTGCTCAAAAAGCTAGTGATCTATTTTCTACATATTAGGCCAAATTGGCTGACCTAACCTATTCAAGATCCACATATAGGCCCTGAATATCTTGTAATCTGACCAGTAGAACCTAAGAGGCAATGCTTATGATAGACAAAAGGAAGCATAGCACATAATCTAATTATTAGCTACAATCATTGAAATCTAACGAATGTCATTTATGTCATGGCTCCAGTAGAACAGAAGCACTGGAGATAGTTTCTCTTCTTCTTTCCTCATTTAATATGATACTTTGTACAAAATATTACTGAGATTGTTGTTGTTACTGTTAGGTGCCGTCAAGTCGGTATCTGACTTATAGCGACTCTCTGTACAACAGGGGAAACACTATTGTCAGTGCTTCTCTGCTGTTCATAGGGTTTTCAATGGCAGATTTATTTTTGGGAGGGGGTTGCCAGGTCCTTCTCCCAAGCCTACAGCTTCTGGTGTTCCCAGGCGGTCTCCCATCCAGGTACTAACCAGGCCCGACCCTGCTTAGTTTCCAAGATCTGGCGGGATCGGATGCCACAGGGCTACAGCTGCATTACTGCAGGCATTACTGAGATTAGTACTAATGAAAAAGCACAAACAATAATATGAAAATTAAAATACATGAAAGTACTTGCAATAGTAAAATCTTACACAACAGACCTTATAACCTTATAAACACTATATTTTTATTAATACTCAAGTGGAAAATCCTCCATCTTTACAAATATATTCATTATCTAGAGTTTATTTCTTTTGCTTTTCAGAAAGAAAAATATGTACAACAAAAGAAATTATAAATATAGAAAAATACTGTATATGACACAGAGCAAGTAAGACACCGATAAAAGAAATGTCTAAATTAATATATAATGTAATGACATTTCAAATATTGGAGACCCAACAAGCCAAGTAAGCAGTTTATACAAAATCAAAGAGGAAAAAGGTAGACACAAAAAGTGCACACAAGTACTTTTTTAAAACAATATTCATCAAGAAAAATAATATCTTTAAATTTATATTACCTCTTGGTGAATAGTATTTGTTTCACCTAAAGAAGATAGCCACTAACACCCAACCAAAAAAAGAAAAAAGACAGAGAAGGTCTACAGAACATTACAAGATGAATCATCATATGACTTTGCAACTGTGTTCATTATAAAATAACATTTTAAATATCCTACTTACAGCTCAGTAGTTTGTTATAGAGAAGACAGTGGAAGAAAGTAAAACAAAAATGTTAGGAAAACTCAAAAGGTCAAGGTACACTTCCTACCACTCTTCACAAAAACAACATGGGACTTAGAACAATGGGAAAACACAGAACCACTGGGCCTAGCCTCTTGCAGTAGCTATGATTAGACTATTGATCAGGGTCTAATGCTGACCTAAATAGACAGTAACCAATATCTAGGATGACTCATATGAATGTGCTTTGTAAACAGAAAAACTTCACTTGTTTTTTCTTTTCCTTTCTATAGGCTTCCCATATAGAATGAACTTCTATTTTCCTTGGTAAATTTGGTTTACTAAAACAGTAGAATGGCTCTTGAATAAATTTAAAATTCAGTACATTTTCAACATGGAAGGGTTTCATTTTTCTCAACTATGGAAACATTTATTTTTGGCTATATTTGACCAGTGGTTTTATTAGTAGATTTTATTGATTAGTACAATTTTGTATTCACAGCAAAATTGTACAAACTCTTTATCCCCACAATTTCATAGCCTCCCAAAATATCAAGTTCCCCCACCAGAATGATACACTTGTTACAACCAATGAACTCATTCATCCCGCCAAAACCATAGTTTACATTAGGCTAACCTAGTTATTTTGTACATTTTATAGAGTTGGACAAACGTGTAATGATAGGTATCCACCATTATAGTATCTTACAAGGTAACTTCACTGTGCTCTGCCGATTCATCCTTCCTGCCCCAAACCCTGGCAAACTGATCTTTTTACTCTCTCCATAGTTTTGATTTTTCCAGCATGTCATATAGTTGGAACCATATGGTATATATTGTTTTCTGATTGGTTTCTATCACTTAGCAGTATGCATTTAAGGTTCCTCCTTTCTTTTCATCACTTCACAGTTTATTCTTTTTAGCATTGAATAATATTTCATTACCTAGATATAGCACACTTTATTTTATCACCCACTGAAGGACATCCTGGCTGCTTTCAAGTCTGAGCAATAATGAATAATGCTGCTATAAAATATCATTGTAAGTTTTTGTGTGGCCATGTTTTCAATTAACTTTAGGAAAATACCAAGAAAAGCAACTGCTGAATTGTACACAAGAGTATATTTAGTTTTGTAAAAAAACTGCCAACTGTCTTTCAAAGTAGCCATATCATTTTGCATACCTACCAGCAATGAGAGTTCCTTTTGCTCCACATCTTTACCAGCATTTGGTGTTGTCAAATGTATGTACCTCACTGTTGCTTTAATTTGAATTTCCCTGATGACATATAATGGGGAACAGTTTTTCATATGCTTATTTGCCATCTGCATATCTTCTTTGATGAGGTGTTTAGTGCAGTCTTTTGCCAATTTTTAAATTAGGCTGTTTTCTTATTAAGTTCTAAGAGTGTTTTGCATATTTTGGATAACAGTCCTTTATCAGATGTATCTTTTGCAAATATTTCTCCAGTCTGTGGCTTGTATTTTCATTTTCTTGGCAGTGTCTTACATAGAAATTTTTAATTTTAATGAAATCCAACTTATTGATCCTTTCTTTCACGGATCATATCTTTGGTGTTGTATCTAATAAGTCATCACTAAATCCAACATCATCTAGACTTTCTCCTATATTATCCTTCAGGTGTTTTATCAGCCATGAATTTTTAAGAAGTATATTGAAGAATGCTACCACCTCCTCCTCCCCCTCCCTATGAATGCTTGGAGCTCACTAACAATTCAAAATGTTTACTTGAAGTGTTACGATGCTTGTTTAAAGTTCCTGTATAATTAAGTCTGCTCAAGTTTCAATTTCCTGACGGGGGTGGGGGGATGGGGGGTTCTCTGAAGAGGAACTATGCAGAAAATTCTGAGATAAACAGATTAACTATAAAAATGTACTGGCCATACCACATCTGGACCTGGACAGTTGAAACTTAGTTTCCTTGTGCCCTCCCACCACCCCTCAAACTGTATAAAAACCCCAAGCCCCTCTCCTTCGGGGTCGCCTTCCTTCCCTTGCTAGGGAGACTCTATGGAGGGTTGACCCCTGTGCTGGAAATAAAGCCTCATGTTTATTGCATCAATCCGCGACTCGGTGTCTCTCTGGGGCCTCTCTCCTCAAAGATCCTAATTTGGGGTCCTACAATATCATACACTGTAGCTTACATTAAATTGTTGTTGTTAGGTGCCGTCGAGTCGGTATCCGACTCATAGCGACCCTCTGTACAACAGGGGAAACACTATTGTCAGTGCTTCTCTGCTGTTCATAGAGTTTTCAATGGCAGATTCATTTTTGGGAGGGGGTTGCCAGGTCCTTCTCCCAAGCCTACAGCTTCTGGTGTTCCCAGGCGGTCTCCCATCCAGGTACTAACCAGGCCCGACCCTGCTTAGCTTCCAAGATCTGACGGGATCGGATGCCACAGGGCTACGGCTGCAGGCTACATTAAATAGTAGAGTCCAAAAATCTCTTATTACTTTAAAAAAAATCACTTGTAATCCAGGCACTGTGGCTCACTACTGTAACCCCAGCAACTCAGGAGACTGAGGCCAGAGGAAGCCTGCACAACTTAGTGAGATCCTATCTTAAAAATAAAAAATAAAAAAGGGGGCTGGAGGTGCAGCAGAGTGGTAGAGCACTTGCCTAGCATGTGCAAGGCCCTGTTTTCAACCATCCAGTACTGCAAAAAATAAATGAGTAAAAATAAAATTAAAAATTAATAAATCGCTTGTAATTGCATGACTTCTGATTAAGTTATGTTTTTATTGTTGCCTTTTCTTTCTTTTGTTGAAACTGTTTATACGAGGTGTTTGTGATCAACCCCACCTTTCCATATATGGACCAACAACTTTTAAAATTAATTTCTAGTTATCTTTAAAGTTGAAATGGTTTTGAAATCTTAATTCGTAGGTAATGAAAAAGATCAAATGAGAAGAAAGATAATCTAATGACATTGTATAGACTTGAGTAAGCTGTTAGTCATATGTATCTGATGTCCTTTACTAAGAACTTGTTTCCAGGGCCAGGCACCATGGCTCACACCTGTAATTCCAGTGACTCATAAGGTAGAGGAAGGAGGATTGCAAGTGCCAGGCCAGAGGTAGCTTGCATAACTTAGTGAGACCTTGACTCAAAAAAAATTGGGCTGGGGTTGCAGCCCAGTTATGGAGCACTTGCAAAGTATGTGCAAACTCTGGCGTCAACCCTGAAGTACCACAAATAATAATAATAATAATAATAATAATAATAATAATAATAATAATAATTTGTTATTTAACTCTAATGAAACTAATTATATTTATGGTGATAAAAATACATTAATTCAATGGTAGAAAAATAATCTCATGAATGCTAACCTTAGTAAACAGGGTGAGATACATTACATATACAATTATTAAAGATTTGAATATGAAAATGAAACTATATATACATATTACATACATAACTATGTATATATATGCACATAACTAACAATATTTAAATGATACCCTTTCATTATATAAAAAAGCATGAACAAATTATTTCCATTTTATTAATAAATAACTCATTCACTTCCAAACTTTAAAGAATTATTGAAGAGACTAACACTTTGGGTATGACTGAGCAGCTCTTTTTTGTTTTCTTTTTCTTTTTTGTGTACTTGGGGATTGAACCCAGGGCCTCCCGTCTGCATGCTTTGCAAGTGCTGTACCACTGAGCTGTATCCCTAGCCCACTTTTCTTTACTTTTTGAGACAAGGTCTCGCTAAATTACGCAGACTGCCTCTGGTCTTGAACTTGCGATCCTCCTGCCTCTGCCTCCCACGTCGCTGGGATTGGAGGCATCAGCCACCACGCCCAGCTCTGAGCAGCCCTTTTAACTAAAAGATCTTATTTCTTTTATATGTGTATCAAATAAAATTTGAAGGGATAAAATATCCTCCCAATTTTTTTCTTCATCACTTTCCCATTTTTTATAACATGATGTGAAAACGCATTTTTATTGGAAATTTTTAATGTACAACTTAATGTGTTTCATTCTAACATGCATTTCATTGACATTTCCATATATGCATTTCATTGTACATTGCACAGATAAGTTTCCCCTTACCCTTTTGTGCACTTCCTCCCCCCGTCCCACCCCCACCAAAGGCGTCTCTTCCACTTGCATGTCTTTTTGTGGGAATATTTGAAAAAGCATTTTATAAGTAACATCAGCCATATATTTTCCCATTAGAGGAAACATGTAAATTTACCAGTAGGATCCATACTCCTATGTCCAACCCCTTCAAGAAACTCTAAAAGCTCTAAAAATTGACATTTTGAGTAAGATATAATTAACTAATACACATTAGTTTTAATAAACTATAATTTTTATAACTAAAAATGTATTTAATTGATATATATTACCTGATCAAATATGTGAATTTAACATTTATTTCTTGCCTAATTGTTTTGTGTGCTACTGTTGACTCCCTAAAAGACTCTAACAACAGCATGCAAAACATTATTCCCATCACCATCCACTGTTGGCTCCCTACAAACCATTCTAATATCTTAAATAACAAATAACAAAATAAATACATCGTTAATAAAATGTTATGTATACTAAATGTAAAAGTGGGCTGGAGGTTAGCTCAGCTGGTAGGGTCCTTTGTCTGTACTCTCTGAGGCCCTGATTCAATTCCCAGCACTGCAAAAATGGGAGAAGGACCTGGCAGTTCACTCTCAAAATAATCCTGAAACAGCCATAAAAACCCAGCCCAGCACGGTGGCACACACCTGTAATCCCAGCGGCTCTGGACACGGAGGCAGGGGGATGGCAAGCTCAAGACCATAGACAAGTCTGCATAATTTAGTGAGCCCCAGTATCAAAAAGTAAAAAAAAAAAAAAAAAAAAAAAAAAAAAAAAAAAAAAAAAAAAAAAAAAGAAAGAAAAAAGAAAAGAAAAAAAATAGTAGAAAAGCACTGACAGTGCTGGGCAGGACATGGTGTCAGGGAATGTTTCCTTCTGTTGTACATAGGCTTGATATGAGTCAAACTCAACTCAATAGCATCTAATAACAAGAGTAAAAGTAATCATGAAATCTAATACTACTGAGTTTTTAATATATATTAAAGATATTCTTTAGACCCATTCATAGAAAAAATATGCAAGAAATACAGAACCTACAAAAGCAAAATTAACAAGGTAATTCATTTGCTTTGAATGTTTCCATATAAAACAATTATCTATTTCTAGAAAACTACAAAGCAATATGAATGGAACAGTGTTTCTTTCAAAAGGTTAATTTGCTTTTAAAGTGTTTTATTTAACTACTGTGTTGTTGCTCTCAAGTTGTGTTAGCAACCATTATCAGGTTAAAACATTTTATGTGTGATGCTGGGAAATGAGGATGCTAGGCAAACCATTCTACCACTAAGCTACATCTCCAGCCCAAGGTCAATAATATTTTGAAACTCTTTTAAGATGTATCAGAAGTATCAAAAGGACTTCCTTCTAAACTTATTAAACAAATGCAGAAATGACTACATAACATACAGCATCATGTTCAGGTCCTAATGTGTAAATAAGGATGTCAGTTAAGTTAAATCAACTCAGAATGCTAACAAATTACCAGCTCAGCTGCATTTAAGAGAAATACTTACTGTGCTCTCACTATATGAGCCAGGCACCCTACTGATTCTAAGAATACAAAGAAGAAAACGAGACAGAGACCGTCCCTATTGTGAATAAGCTTCCAATCTAATGGCAACAAAGAAATAAATACAACACAAGGCACCCTAAAATGTTATAAAGGACAAGGTTCTAAGGTAATAGAGAGAAGGAGAGTGACTAATTTTTCAGAGATAATTGAAAAAGCGTAAACTGACAAACCCAGACTTGCAATATAAACAAGATGTTCTCAGACAAACAGGTCACAGGAAAAAGTAAATGCAAGGTCATGGACACATTAAACTCTACTGTACTGTGTATAGAAGAATATATCACAGTCAATATAAAACTCAAGAAGGAAAACTAGATGTTGAAGAAGTAAGTAGGGATGAAATTTACATTCAGTAAAATCGGGTTGGAAACTTAAGAGTTGGTAATGGTAGGAATGTGTATACCATGAATATCTGCAAAGACTAAAATCAGAGTCTTAGTTGTTTAAATTCACATCCAATCCCTATTATCAGAGCCAGGTATTAAACATCTAGCAACACAGCATTGGAAATATCACAGACCAGAAAGCATTTTGACAAAGGCCATTTAATATGCTACATGATTTTTTAAGACAAAAGCATCCTTCAAAGACATCACATAATGTGGAAAAAAATTGTTTCAACAAAACTTTTATTTTAAAAAATTCAAGAATAAAAATACTGTATCCTCATACAGTTTATTCCATCTCAAGTCTTAAAAGTTGTAAGGAAAAAAAGTCACCCTGTAAGTGCTAAGCCATTACTCTTGTCCCTTAGAAAACTTCCTAACTCTTTTAAACTTTGGTGTCAAAGAAAATAAACTGTCATCAGCCTTCAGTATTTAAAGAGAGCAACATATAGTGTCAGTATTTTCTCCTTAATGTTTACTCCCCATTAAATATTACAAAGTTTTCAAGTAAAACAGATAAAATATTGCTACTGACCTTAACACTATTCCATTAAACAGGGTATAATGTATGTTCAAAAAACTTCATTTATATATTTTTGGCGGTGCTTGGGATTGAACCCAGGGCCTTATGCATGCTAGGCAAACACTCTACCACTGAGCTACATCCCCAGTCTATAATTTATTTCTTAATAAATAAAACTATAGGGTTAGGGGTGTAGTTCAGTGGTAGAGTGCTTACCTGGCATTCACAAGACCAGGGTTTTGTTCCCAACATTACATACACACACACACACACACACACACACACACACACACACACACACACACAAAAGAAAAAAAATTACCAAAACTGGTACCATGACAACTTTAGTAAATCTAGTAATTATAAAAGTTAATATTTAATGTTAGAATATTAAAATGGATACTTATTTTGAAATATTCATAAACCAAACCTTGCAATCTTAGCCCATCATCATAACCTATTCTTCATCAGTTTAGGTGACAGTTCATTTTCTTGGCCCTCATCTCTATTTCCTCACCAGGCTTTTCCAGTTACTTGATCAGACAAGGCATGCTACATTGAGACTGGAATTATATAAATTATATAAATTATATAAAATATTTAAGTCATGGAATTTATCTTAGTACCAACAGATATGCCTTTTACTGGTGCCACACACCATCCTCTCATTTATATTGACTTTTATTCATTCAATCAAAAGGTCAGCAACACCACCACCATACAGCAGGCCTTGGGCTAAGTACTGGACATAAAATGGCATACAAGACAAATATGTTCATGACTTCATAAAGGGAAGTCTACTAGGAGAGTGTTGTTATGGTTTGGATATGAAGTATCTCCAGGTGGTGAAGCAAGTAAAAGATAATTGGATCATTAGGGTGATAATCTCACCAATGTATGAGTTCACAGCTGAATGGACTGTCAAGGTTTGGAGCCTAGACGGAAGAAATAGGTCGCTGATGGCATGCATTTAAAGGGTATACCCTGTCCCTGGACCCTTCCTTTGTTTCTTTCTGCTTCCTAGCCACCATGAAGTGAGCAATTTTGCTCCACAACACTGTCCTGCCACCACAATGTCCCTGCCTCACAACAGGCCCATAGCAATGGAATGAGCCAACCATACAATGAAACCTCTGAAACTATAGTCAAAATAAATATTTCCTCCTTTTAAACTTTTTCTTTTCAAGTAGTTGTCATAGCAATAAAAATCTGACTAACAGATACATCTATTGAGTAAATAATCTCACAAAAATTATAATTTTAAATCATTGTAAGTATTATGGAAGAAAAATGCATATGATTCCATGAAAGTACAACAGGAACACCTTTCTCTTCTGGAAAATCATAAAAAGTCCCCCTAAGAAAGTAAACTTTGACTCAACACCTCAAGGATGGTAATGAGGAAGGTTCCAGGCTGAAGAAACACTTTTTCGTCCCAGGTGTGTTCATTCCACTTTTCCTGTCTCCTGGTATTTTTCTTCTGGGAAAAAAAAAATTTAATGTAGCTACCAACCCTCATCCTTCTCCCTTTGATTATAATATCTAATGTTCATTGAGTTCTTACTACTTAGAAAATATCATTGTGTTCAACTGGAATACATTAATTCATCTAGTCTACAAAGTAGTCATATAAGGCTCGTAGCATTTCCCCATTCTACAGATGAGAAATCTAAGACATAGCCACTATAAGTTTCTTGACTAAAACTGCATAGTTACAGGTAGTATTTCTCTAATACCTCCCATTTTCCTTATAACTAATCACTGACAGTAGCTCCAACATGTCAAACTAAATTAGCACGACTACTGGGCGAAAAATTCAGTCTCCTATATCCTCTAAATTGATACCACTTAAACTAGGCAAGATAATCCTCTTATCTCCAGTTTTCAGAAATTAGAAATAAAAAGTTGATCAATGTAGCCTAGAGTAAAACATTTAAGAAAAATATTTTTAGATAAATAATACATTTTTATAAATAGTTACTCACCCAAAAAATAAAATAAAAACTAAGCAAGACGTTAGGGATACAGCTCAGTAGCAGAGTTCTTTCCGTGGGTTTGAATACCAGCACCAGATAAATAAAATAATTCATTAAACAGATAAACAGATAAAATAAAACCAAGCAAGAAAAAATATATAATTTATAATTTATCTATTTCCTTCCGAGGGCTGGGATTTAGCTCAGTTGGTAAAGCGCTGCGCTGCAGTCTCTGAGGTCCCGAGTTCAATTCCCAGCACCACAAAAATGGGAGAAGGACCTGGCAATCCACTCCCAAGTCAATCCCGAAACAGTCTGCCATTGAAAACCCTATGAGGGTCGCTATGAGTCGGATGCCGACTCAACGGCACCTAACAACAACAACAACAACAACAAGTTCCTTCTGGACCACCTAAGGTAGAATAGCTTTTTTCCCCCTTAAATTTCAAACTGTAAATATTTTTAATGTATCTGCAAAACTATCTATAATTCTGAACAAAATCCCCAAATCAATGGTCTCTTTAGGTCAGTAACATTTAAATGTTAAAGAAAAAAGTACTAACTATGTAATGCCCTAGACTTCACTTAAAATTACATTTAGATATTTTTTAAAGTTCTTGTTATGATCAAAAGTTACATCTATAAATTCACCATTGAAGGTAATGTGGAAAAGAGTAATTAAGTTCATGATTGATAGAAGTGAATGTATGACTCATAGTTTGCAAAGGAAAATGATTTTGGGGAAAAGGCTCAAGAAGAGAAGCAAATAATGGATTTTGGATGAAATGAAGACGTTTCCTGTCCAAAGATTGTCACCAATTCTTTATTACTTGAAGATTAAGGGAATAGTGAGTAAAGCTGCCTGCTAGACAGCCAAAAGGTAAGAATAACATTGTCTTTAAGTGTATCTAAAATTAAGGTTTTCAGAAATAACAATCATAAAATTAAACTTTCTATAAAAAGTTACCGGAAAACCCAACTCATGTCAGAACACTGGAAATGTCAAAATAAACCAACATTACATTGTCAGGACAGATCTGAACAGAATCTGAACAGAACCTGAACAGAATCAAACAGCAGTGCAGGTCAAGTTGTAGAATCAAGTAATTTTATTCCCTTTGGTTTTAGAAAAAAGAAAGACACCATACAGACTCACTAGGAGACTTAGAGAGGCATTTGCTGTTTCTGTTTTTCTACTGTATGGATTAGTATAAAATAATTATTTGGTTCTGCTACTAGGGTTCAGTAAATTAATACAATGAGTTTTGGTTTTTGAAGTTCCCAAAAGCAAGTTTTAAGCCACTGATGCAACTCCTCCTTCTGTCTTATATATGTGCATGTGTATGTGCAAAATATATTATATACATATAAACATACTTTTAAAAAAACATGGACTTTACAGCTATTTCTGCATTATGAATCTTTGAAAAATAAAGAGAATTTTATTTGAAGAAACTGTATTCAACAGAAAGTCTTACTCAATTTTTCAATTCTTTTAGAGTCCCTACTATGTGACAGCATTGAGCTACAGGCTTTACACATAGAAACTCATATGAGAATGCTGAATGTATTTTATTATGTATCTACTTCCTGAGGAGAGGTAACCAACAATTTTATAATGAAGCATACCTTTCACTGATGGCTTTTGTTTGAGCAATATCCAGCCAATCTAGTTTGGCCTTATGCATGTAGCTTAAAACTTAGTTCATGAAGACTACCTGAACCAACTTAAAGCAGTTTCAAGAAAAGAAAAAATAATGCAAGGATTTGATGTGTGTGCATGCATGTCTATGCCCTAGACAGATGTGGACCAAGGCATTCCAATTCCAGGATACCTGGTCTTAACCACTAAGCTATATGCTCAACCATATACTGGAAAAAGCAGCAAGGTGTGATTCTAGAATGAAAATAAGTTACTTAGGTAAAAAGAATAGCTTCTAGAATAAGGAATCCTGAGTAATCCCGAAACAATCAGCCATTAAAAACCCTATGAGGGTTGTTATAAGTCGGGCCTGTCTCCACAGCACCTAAAAACAACATCATCAAATGTCTGAAGTCAGTACACTAAAAATACTACCAGTATTCAATGTAAACAGACAAGAAAGTATACTATGATTTTTTTCTTTCATGAATGTACTTAATTTTCTTTTTGGATATTATAATGTCTACCATTTTTGTAATCTCCTTAAAGATTTTAAAGCATTTCATATAAAAGAACTTATTTAATCCTGCCAACAATACTGCCAGCAGTAAGACAAGTATGATGGTTAATTTCATATACCAACTTAGTTGAGTCACAGTGCCCAGAAATTTAGTCAAACATTACTCTGGATGTTTCTGTAAAGGTGATTTTGGAATGAGAGTAACATTTCAATTGGTAGACTCTGAGTACCATAATGTGGGTAAGCTTGATCCAATCAATGACAAGCCTTAATAGAAAAACCACTGACCTCCACTGAAATTAGCGGGAATTATTGCAGTAAAGGACCTTTGGACTCAAACTGCCACTTGTCTTCTGTGGGGCTCTAGCCTGTCAGCCCATCCTGCAGTTTAAAGATTCCACAATTATACAAGCCAATTCTTTCAAAATCAGTCTCTCTCCCTTGCTTTCTCTGTCTCTCGTTCTCTCTGCATGCGCACACTGAACACACATATATCAGTCCTCTCTCACCTGCAGTTTCCCTTTCCACAATTTCAGGTATCCATGGTAAAATCTGTTGTTTTTTTTAATTTATTTTTTCTATTTATTTGTTTGTTTGTTTTGCAGTGCTGGGAAGCTACTACATACTTTTTGTGCATGTACTACCGCTGAGCTGCACTACTAGCCTCTTTTTTATTTTTTTAACTTGAAACAGGGTCTCATTAAGTTACAGAGGCTGCCTCGGTCCTCAGACCTGTGACCCTCTTCCCTTGGTCTCTCGAGTAGCTAGGATTATAGGCTTGTGCCACCAAGCCAGTTCAACAACTCATAAGTTTTAAGTGGTGTAGTATTCTGAGTGATAAAAATCTCATGCCACCCTACTATTTCCCACTCAAGACACAAATCATCCTTTTGCCCAGCATATTCACACTATACACATCGTTAGTCAAATAGCAATTATCTTATTTATGTGATCAACTGTTGCCATGCTGCATTGATTGTGTTTAAGTAACCCTTGTTATATCTAATAATGGCCCCAAAGTAAAAATTTGTGATGCTAGCCGTTTGGATATGCCAAAGAAAAGCCATAAATTGCTTCCCTGAAGTGAAAAGGTAAAAGTTCTTCACTTAATAAGGAAAAAAAATCTGATGTTGAGGTTGCTAAGATCTAGGGTGAGAATGAATACGTATAAACATAGGATATACAAGGTTTGGTACTATCCGTGGTTTCAGTCATAGAGTAGGGGTCTTAAACATATCCTCTGCAGATAAAGAGCAATTCCTCCTCCTCCCCTACACACACACACACACACACACACACACACACACACACACACACACAACTATATGGTTTGTCTCACAAAGGTTCATATGTTGGAAGCTTTGTTGCCAGGGTGGCAATGTTAAGATATGACTGGACTTTGAGGGGAGTGCCTAACAGGAAATAACAGGATCATTAAGAGATGTTGCTCTCAGAAGGAACTGATGCTGCTCTTATAAGAAACTTACTATAAAAGAACAAGACTGGTCTCTCTTCATGCTTTAGCTTCCTATCTCACCTTGTGATTTCTCCCTCTCATATGTGTTCCCTCCGTGACACTATTCATAATGATGTGATATAACCAAAGGAGGCCTTGACAGAGCTGGGGCCAAGCTGTTTAGCACTTCAGCTTCCAAAACTGACCTACATAAGTCTATTTTCCTTACAAGTCACCCAGTATCAAGTATTTTGTTACAGAAGCAGAAAACAGACTAGCACAGATATATACACATTTTGCTGGTTTTGTCTCTCTGAAGATCCCTGAAAAATAGAGCAGGGTACTAGAAAATTAAGGTCAACAAAATAGGAAAAAGGAAATCATACCTATGTCTTTGTAACCAGTTTCATACCCTAATGACTCAGTATACAGGAAGACTCATTAATAACCTGCATTATGCAGATGACACAACTCTGCTTATTGAAAGTGAAGAAGATTTGAAACACTTACTGATGAAGACCAAAGAACACAGCCTTCAGTATGGATTGCAACTAAACATCAACAAAACAAAAATCCTTACAACTAGGCCAGTATGCAACTTCACAATAAATGGAAACAAGATTGAGGTTGTCCACAATTTTGCTTTACTTGGTTCTACAATCCACACCCATTGAAGCAGCAGTCAAGAAATCAAAAGACACATTGCTTTGGGAAAAGCTATGGCAAAAGGTCTCTTCAAAGTACTAAAAAGTAAAGATGTCACATTGAAGACAAAGATGCACCTGACTCATGCCATGGTATTTTCAGTTGCACCATATGGTTGTGAAAGTTGGACTATGAACAAGGGAGACAGAAGAAGAAGTGATGCTTTTAAATTATGGTGCTGGAGGTGATTATCGAATATACCATGGACTGCACAAAAGAACCAACAGATCTGTCCTCGAAGTCCAACCAGAGTGCTCCTTGGAAGCAAGGATGGCTAGCCTGCTCTTATGTATTTTGGGCACCTAGTCAGGAGGGACCAATCCCTGGAGAAGGACATCATGTTTGGGAGAGTGGCAGGTCAATAAAAAAAAAAAGGAAACCCCTCTACTAGATGGATTGACAGTGTCTGCAACAATGGGCTTAAACATAAATAAGATGACGTGTAGGGCATAGAATTGGGGAATGTTTCATTCTGCTGTACACAGGATTTCTATGAGTTGGACTTGACATGATGAAACCTAACAACAACAACAAAAACAATCAACTCTGGGGGGTTGGAGTTTAGCTCAGTTGGTAAAGTGCTGCTTTGTGCTCTCTGAGGCCCTAGGTTCAATCCCCAGTGCTACAAAAATGGGAGAAGAATGTGGCAATCCATTACTGAAGCAATCCTGAAACAATCAGCCATGGAAAACCCTGTGAATAGCAGAGAAGCACTGACATAGTGCTGGGCATGTCACAGTCTTGGGGAGGGTTTCATTAATACAGGGTCATTATGAGTCACACCTGACTCAATGGCAACTAACAACAATCAACTCTGGGAAATAATTTGTCAGGTATTCAAAAAAGTCAGCATACCATAATACACCAAAAGGTATACACCGAGGAGAACTAAAAACATTTGTTCACACAAACATGGTGTTCCTGTAGTCACAATCATAAGAGCCATAAAGTAGAAAAAACAAAAATGCCCATCATCTGAAAAATGGATAAACAAAATGTGGCAGACATACAATGGAATGGCTTAGACAAAAAAAATAACAAAGTAGTGTTGGATATGTAGTTCAGTGGTAGAACCCTGCATGTCATGTGTGATGCCCTATGTTAGATCCTCAGTACCACAAAAAAAAAAATTGTTAAGTAAAAGAAGGCAAACACAAAAGGTCACATATTATGTGACTCCATTTATATAAAGTATCCACAATATGCAAATCCACAAAGACAAAAATAAAGACAAAAACCAGATTAGTAGGTATCAAGGACTAGAGAAAGGAAGTCAATAAGGATTGAATGCCAATGTGAGGTTTCCTATGAAGGTGATGAAAATATTTCTGAATTAGGTAGTAGTCATGACTGTACAACTGTATAAATATGCAAAGAACGCTGAATTGTACACTTTAAAATGGTGAATATTACAGTGAGGCACAGTGATACATGCCTGTAATCCCAGCATTCATGAGACTAACAAAGGAGTATCATGAATTTGAGGACAGTCTGGACTACATACAAAATTCCAGGCCAGCCTGTGATACATAGTAAGACCCTGTCTCCAAAATACCAAAAAATAAAATAAATAAAATGATGAGTAGTGCCAGGAGCCAAGGCACACGTTTAAATCCAAGCAACTCAGGAAGCTGAGGCAGGAGAATCAAAATTCAAGCCCAGAGGCAGCCTGCACAACTTAGCACAAGGCTTGGGATTCAACCCCCAAGTACTAGAAAAAAAAAGTGAATATTCAACAGTGAATTGTGTCTCAATTATTTAAAAAGTTAATTAAAAAACAAATCAACTCACCTGTCCTTTTTGTGGTGCCAAACTACGAACAACTTCATCCACCATTACTGGAATATGTAATTTAGCCACGGTTTCAGAATCTCTATCTTGTGATCTGCGTAACTCCTGAGCTCCAGTTTGATCTGTCTGCTGATGGGCTTCATATTCATTATATCTTTCTGCTGTAGTGTGTATTTTTAGGGGCCACACACCTGAAGTAAGTATGCCAGATTCCAAAGAGCATGAAAAAAATTCTTTATATATTCTACACAAATGAGGGTATCGAAGCATTCTGCAGGTCAACAAACCTAGGAAAAAAATATAAAAGATAGTGATTGCTTGATTTTTAAAAAGATTATTATGCTATTTGGGAGAAAACAACTTGATATGAAGTATTAAAACATTTAACACATCAAAAAAAGTACCATTCATCTTCTGAATGAGTAAAGTTGACTTCATATGAAACAAGGAACCTAACATAATTCATATAATCTTTAATGTGCCCCTATAAACTCTAAGACTATTTATGTTTTAACCATGAAGGATGTGCAAATTTGTTATTCATTCATCATTTTCCTGAAATATACATTTTGAATTTTAATTACTTCTAAAAAGTAGGTTCAATGATTTAAAATCGTTTATTTCCAACGCTATCTGGATGGCTAAAGGGATTATAAATGTCCTAGCTTAGGTGCAGGCAGTCTTTCATTAAGCTTTTCTATTTATTTATTGTTGTTGTTGTTGTTGTTAGGTGCCATCGAGTAGAGTATGACTCATAGCGACCCTCATAGGGTTTTCAATGGCTGTTTTGGGATTGCCTTGGGAATGGGTTGCCACGTCCTTTTCCCATTTTGCAGTGCTGGGAATCGAACTTGAGACCTCAGAGACTATAGAGCAGCACTCTACCAACTGAGCTAAATCCCAGCCCTTTCTATTTATTTAAGCTTTTCTATTTATTTATTACATAGAGTTGTTATACGAAAGAGAACTGGTAGATGACCAACCATTTCAAGAGGTTACATATGAAGAGGAACCAATGGTATTGAAGGATGAAGTGGAAACCGTCTTGAAAGAACTGGTGAAACACAAAGCTCCAGGATTGATGGAATACCAAAAGAGATGTTTCAACAATCAGATATAGCACTAGAGATATGAACATGTTTATGCCAACAGATTTGGAAAACAGCTACCTGATCAAATGACTGGAAGATCCATATTTGTGCCTATTCCCAAAAAAGGAGATCCAACTGAATGTGAAAACTATTGATCATTAATATCACACACAAGCAAAATTTTACTCAAGATCATTCAAAAGTGACTGCAGCAGTACATAGACAGGGAATTGCCAGAAAATCAAGATGGATTAAGAGAGGGTGAGGAACCAGGGACATCATTGCTAATGTCAGGTGGATATTAGCTGAAAGCAGAGAATATCAGAAAACTGTCTGTCTGTGTTTTATTGACTATGCAAAGGACTGTGTTGATCATAACAACTATGGATAACACTTCGGAAAATGGGAATACCAGAGGACCTAATTGTACTCATGAGGAATCTGTACATGAACCAGGAGGCAGTCGTTCAAATAGAACAAGGAAACACTGCATGGTTTAAAGTTGAGAAAGGTGTACGTCGGGGTTGTATACTTTCACCATATCTCTTCAATTTATACGCTGAGCAAATAATCTGAAAAACTGGAATTTATGAGGAAGAACGTGGCATCGGGATTGGAGGAAGACTCATTAACAACCTACGTTATGCAGATGACACAACTCTGCTTGCTGAAAGTGAAGAGGATTTAAAACATTTACTGATGAAGATCAAAGATCACAGCCTTCAGTATGGGTTGTGACTAAACATCAACAAAACAAAAATCCTTACAACTAGGCCAGTATGCAACTTCACAATAAGTGGAGAAAAGATTGAGGTTGTCCAAGATTTTGCTTTGCTTGGCTCTATAATCAACACCTGTGGAAGCAGCAGTCAAGAAATCAAAAGACGCATTGCTCTGGGAAAAGCTGTGACAGAAGATCTCTTTAGAGTATTGAAAAGTAAAGCTGTCACATTGAAGACAAAGGTGTGCCTGATTCATGCCATGGCATTTTCAGTCGCATAATATGGTTGTGAAAG
>VMDO01028404.1:0-23989 GCA_007922755.1 Pedetes capensis
AAATTTTTCTTCTTGTTTCTTTTGGTAGTAAGGATAAAGCATAAGGACTTATGCATACTAAGCATGTATCCTACCACTGAGCTATATTCCTAGCCCCATGGAGATTTTGACATATGCTCTAAGATTTATGCATGAACTTTGAAGACATTATGTTAAGTGAAATAAGCCAGTCACAAAAAGACAAATACTGTATGATTCCATTTCTATGAGGTATTTAATGGTGGTCAAAATCACAGAAACACAAAATAGAATCCTGGTGACCAGGGACAAGGGGTGTAGGGACATGGATAGTTGTTGTTTAATGAATACAGAGTTTCAGATTTGCAAACTGAAAAAGTTTTAGAAACTTGTTTCACAATAATGTGGATATATGTAAGACTACTGAACTGTGTACTTACACATGATTATGATGGCAAATTTTATGGATTGACTGGTTGTCCAGAATTTAAACACACACACACACACACACACACACACACACACACACACACACACACACACACATATATGAATTCAATGAGAATATTGTCAATTCAACTCTCTTCTTACAAGAAAATATATTCCGTAAGGTCATTGAATAAGCTTTAACTAGAGTATCTGCCTAGCCTGTGAAATATACTTTTAGAACATTGATCTCAAGAAATGTACTTGCAAATGAAAATGAATGACTTTTTCCATCAGTGTACAGAATAGAACCACAACAACACTCATAGTGATGGTTTTGTTGTGAGTGTAATCAAAAGTAGCATTCAACTTTATTTTCCATACACTTTCAGCCACCTTTAGACAAGGAAATTTTGAAGTATGGTGCATTTTTGTCTCTAAAAAATTAACAATAAATAAATAAATGTATACCCAGGCATCATGGCTCCCACCTGTAATCACAGCTATTCTGTAGGCTGAGGCAGAAGGAGTGTGAATTCGAAGGCAGAGACAGACCATGCAACTATAGGAGGCCCTGTCTCAAAAAAAAAAAAAAAAAAAAATTAAAAGGTGCTTGGGGTACAGCTCAGGGATAGAGTACTTGCCTCGCATGCAGAAAAAAAATATAGAAATTATGTCAAATCCTTTTTAATCCTAGCTACAAGATTGTCAATGGCACCTAAGAACAACAACAAGATTGTCAATTTGGAAAATGTTTGTCCACATTTTATACTAATAACTGCGGTTTATATTTGGCTGTTTTCTAGTACACTTTGGTGATAACATACATAATTGAATTTTTTCTTGTGTCTTTTTTTTTCTCCTTTATCTTTTCCATTCTTTCTTTTCCTTTTCCTTTCCTTTCCTTTCCTTTTCTTTTCTTTTCATTTCTTTTCTTTTCTTTTCTTTCTTTTTTTATTTCCCAGTACTGAAGGTTGAACACAGGGCCTCACACATTTTGAGACAGGGTCTCTGTAAATTGCATAGGCAGCCTCTGGCCTTAAACTCACAATCCTCTTGCTCAACTTCCCAAGTTACTGGGATGACAGGCATGTGCCATGGCCCCTGGCTATGAATGGATATTTTTGTATGACCTACTAAAATATTAATCTCCAATTTTTCCCAACAATCATCAAACTATCAGGATTACCTTACTATTATACTTACCTCTTTCTCCAAAGTACATAATTTTTGGGGAGAGGGTCAAACACATAAAAGGAGAAAAAATAACATATGAAGAGGAGATCCTGTGTGAGGTGGCTTCTATTTGAAGGAGTATGGCAGACTTGAGACCCTGAATATCCCTTGGAAGGAAAACAACAAAAAAGTTGGGTAAAATATAAAAGTCTTTTCTATGTCACTATTGATCTGGCAAGAAACAAAGAATAGAAAAATGACAAAGAATAAAAAGAAAACAGAAATCCTGAGATGTAAGACAGAAATAAAAGCAGCCTTTGTCCTCAGGGCATCTGTAAACCTCCACAACCCTGAGCAAAGAATTCTTTGCTGCCGTGATAGGCACAGAGATTGGGGCAGACCCTAAGGCTTCCCCAGGGCTGTAGTCTAATACAGCTCCCAGGATAAAGCTAGGATCCAAAACGGATCCTACCTTCCATGTAATGGTAATGAGAGATAAACCTGGCACACCAAGGGGACAACCAAAACCAGGCCTGTTTTAGTATTCACTTTATGTGGAGGAGCTAAACAATCTCCTCTGAGAATCCTTATGCACAAGTTGTCCTCAGGCAAACTTGCAGGCCAAATTCAAATAACTAGAAACCTCAAGCTGGGTGTGGCAGCACATCCCTGTAATCCCAGCCCTCAGGAGGCAGAGGCAGGAGGATTGGAGTTCAGGGTCAGTCTGGGCTACTGGAGAGATCAAGGCCAGCCTGAGCTACATAATAAGATCCTATCTCAAAGAATCTAAATAAATAAATAAATAAATAAATAAATAAATAAATGAATAGACAAGAGAAATATTTAAGATAGCTGTTCTTTACTTCCAGATGACTAGCAGAATCAAATGCATCTTCCCTGGGGGAAATTATTGCTGCCCAGCCCTGAAGGAATTTGCATGTATACCAATCTAAAGAACATGAGTTCATAGAAACAGAAATACAAAAGGCATAAGAAATCAGTAACTATACCTGATAGACAGCACATGAATGTGCAAAGAATTCCAATGCTGTAGTCACCATGTCCATAATATACAAAAAACTATAGTCATATATTTCAAATACAAAACAGAGGTTTAGCAATATAAATAAGGAATAAAAATAATAAAAATTTTAAAACTAGATTGGAAATCAAATCAAAAGAATTTTCAGAAATGAAAAATATAACTATAATTAAAATTTAATGGTGAGTTAAATAGTAAATTAGATAGTTGAGAAGAAATAAGTGAAAGATAGATCCATAAAAATTCTCTAGAACTGAAGGAAAGAACTGAAAATTTTTAGAAAAAATAAGTTAGACATATAATGGAGAGTCCTATAGTGATGAAAACTGTTAATCTGCCAGAAGATAATCATGATTCTTAACTCACAGATGCCCAATGTAGCCTTAAACTATATAAAGCACACACTGACAAAATTAAATGGGGAATTTTGAAAACACTATCATACTGAGAAAGGTTGACATACATGTGTGGTAACTAATGGATCAAATAATTTAAAAAGTAGCAAAATGCATAAGGTTTGGACAGCACAATGAATAAGTTTGATCTAATGAATGTATATATAACATTGCATTCAATATTAGAATATGTTTTCTGCAAGAACTCAAAAAACATTGTATTTGCCATGTTCTAGATCACAAAGCACATGGCAATACATTTTTTTGTCTTCTTGTTTTCCTTCCATTCCTATTCATTTGGTCCCCAAATCTACAACTAGAGTAAGGCTGTGAAATGGATGAGTCTCATTTCTCCTCAGATTCCTCCAGTGACTTCTGGCTTTGCCTCTTTGACTTTACCTCCTTCACTTTCCCTCACCCAGGCACAATGACCTCTACTGCTCCATTAACATGTTGAGCCTGATTCCACTTCTGAGTTCTTCATTTGCTGTTTCTTCTGCAGAGATCTGAACTTCCACTCCGTCATGTCCTTTACATATTTTTCACAAATGTTACTTTTTACTAAGGGCTTCACCAAGGACTTTCTCTGTTTAATGTCTATCCTTCTTCACTACTTTATTTTTCTCTGAATAATTTCACATTATCTAAAATATTACTTATTTTATCATCTGTCTCCCCTCTCTACAATGTAAACTCTTGGAATCTACAGTTTTTATTCTGCTCTATTTATTGCTATATCACCTGTGATGAGAGAAGTTTATGATACTTTGTGCATATGTAGTTAAGTACTGGCTGAATAAAAAACAAACGAATATGGAAATTTAAAACACTTTTAAAATTAACCCTTGAGTTAAAAATCATAAACTGGCACTATGGTGCATGCCTATAATCCAGTGACTCTGGAGGCAGAGGCAGGAGGATTGCAATTTTAAAGCCAGAGGTAGCCTGTGCAACTTATGGAGACCCTGTCTCAAAAAAAAAAAAAAAAAAAAAAAAGGATCAGGGATGCAGCTCAACTATAGAGCACTTGCCTAGCATGTATGAGGGCCTGAGTTTAATGCCCTAGTACTGAGAAAAAAAAACATAGTAAAATTATAAACTATTTCAAACTAAATTCCAAAATCATACACATCAAAATTGTAGGCTATAGCTAAGGTGGTACTTAGAGGAACTTTTAAACTTCAGTATGTACATTACAAAAGAAAAATCATTCAAAATAATTAACTAGGCATCAAACCTAAGAGTTGTTGTTGTTGTTAGGTGCCATGGAGTCCTTTTGGACTCATGGCGACCCTCATAGTGTTTTCAATGGCTGAATGTTTCCGATTGCCTCAGGAGTGAATTGCCACATCCTTCTCCTGTTTTTGCGGTGCTGAGAATTGAACTTGGAACCTCAGAGATTGCAGAGCAGTGCTCTACCAACTGAGCTAAATCCCAGCCCAAAACCTAAGAGTAAAAGAATAAAAACATAATAAAACCTCACCAAAATTACAGGGAGCAATTAATAAAGATCATAAATAAAGTAAGAACAAAAGAGGCCAATATCATCCCCCAAATACTCTTTTGATGTAATAAACCTATGGTCATCATAACAAATCAAATGAAATAGAGAAGGCAAAATACATAATATTAGAAGTGAAGGAGGTGACATAACTAAGGATATTATGGTAATTAAAAAGATAAACTAATGTTATGAATAATTTTGTTAATAAATTTGAAGTATTAGATGAAATGGGGAAGACTTACAGAAAAATGCAATCTACTAACATGGTTTCAGTTAAAAATATAGAAACAATTAAAGTACAGAATCAATAGCTTAATTTGTTTATATTTTTGCAGTGCTCAGGATGGAACCCAGGGCCTTGCACATGCTAGTCAAGTACTCTACCACAGAGCTAGATCCCTAGCCCCAGACTCAATAGTTTAAGTTATCCTACCAAAAACATACTAAAATCAGATGGTTTTATAGTAATATTCCAAAAAACATGAAATAACAAAAAATTCCTAAACCAAATTTGCCATAGGGGAAAAGAAGTAATATTTCGACTCACTAGGTGCTAACATAATAATCTTAGGAACAAAATTTTACAAAGAACAAAATGAGTATATAAAAATTGTTAATATGAATGGACTCCTTTGAAAAAATCATTAATTCTAGGATTGGGGCTAGAAATGTACAAAATTAAACTGGATCATATTATGATGCCAGAAAGTAAGGAAAGATTTGAAAACTGAAACAAACAACCAAACAAAAAACAAGGAAAAAAGTACAATGATTGTAGTATGTCAAAGGAACACAGAAGCTAACATCTGACCAATGAAATTAACAATGTAGTATTGGACTACAACCAAAAGTACAGAATATATATCCATGAGTCTATAGTAATATAAATAAATGATTGAATAAATAAATAATTGGGGGAGGGAAGAAAGATTTCCTCTGCAAAATAATAAATAAATAGGTCCATAATTCCATATTTACTTTTATAAATACTCCTCCTCCAAGGAGATGGGGCATAACCTCTTAAGTGTGAACTGGGCTATTTCCCTCAAATACTTTTGTATGGAAAATTAGAATTATTTTTTGTAAGTGTGGATGCTCTACTTATAAACAAACTGCCAACAATCTGAATATAGTCTTGATGACAAAAAGAATAAATCATCACCATAAAATTGGCATTACCCCAAGAATGATTTTAATATTAATAAAAGTGTTAATGTAATTTACTGCTTTAAGAGAGTATATAAGGAACAAAACACATGATCATATAAATAGATGAATATGACACATTTGATATAATACAATATTCATTCTTGATAAGAATTTTTAGAAAAGTAGAATTAAAAGGGAATCATTAACTTCTACCATTAACTATGAATGGCAGATCATCAGTTGCCAGTGACAACTGGAACAGGGGATAGAAGATGGTACTAGCTGAAAAGGAACAGAAGACAAGTTGTAGATGATAGAAATGATTCCTATCATGAGGGTAGAGATTATAAGACTATATATTAGTCAAAACTCATTAAATTGTACTCTTTAATAACTTTTACTGTATGTATATTTTACTTGAACAGCTGACAAAAATCAAAAGGGGACTATTAACTTGATAAATGGCATCTACAAAACCAAAACACTGTAAGAATTATAAAAATTCATGTGTACTCTCTTAAGTATTAACTCTTATTTCATTCCCTGCGACAGCAACTACTTCCATGTTGTATTTAATGAGTTTGTTCAGCAGCTGCATCCTATATTTCTCCCTTCCAGGATCCATGCTATCAAGGATTACCTGCACAGACTCACTTGTCTTCACACAACTGAGACTTGAAAGAAGAGGGTAGTTACAACTCATGAGTCCATGTTGACCAGCAGGTTTAAAGAGCCCATGAATCAGTCAGTACTTCCTTCCTGCTTCCTTCAGGTTGCTAGCTTTGAGACAGTTTTCCCAAGTGATCATAAAAAGATGGATTGACAAAAATCTTTATGTTCTACAGTGCCAGTGGAAGTATAAATTGGAAAGCAGATTGGTATTGTCCAATAAAAATAAACAAGAACATACTTGATGACCCACAATTCCACTCTGGAGTACAAAACACTTGCACATATACCCTAGGCAGTACTTACAAGAGTGTTCTTAGCTGCATTGTTCTTAACCCTTTGAGTACTAATTTCAGATCAAATTATTTGACAATAAGTGTGGGGCACGCACCTTCTGGTCCAGCCTGGAGGTTCGGATGGGCAGTGCCGCCGTGCACACAGATACTAAACACAATTCACTCTGGACCCTCGGGTGAGGGGTGTGGACTCCTGTGGCCCTCGGAACCCTGGAGAAAGGAAAAGCCTCAGGCGCTTTTGCCTTCCAGGGGCAAACACCTGTGTTGGTTGCCTCGGTGGTCACGAGGAGACAGCTGTTGCTTCGTCAGTGATCAGATGGAGAACAGGTTCTTTCCTTGTTGATGATTGCAGTGGGAGAGCATTCTTTCCTCATCAAAGGTCCAGGGGAGAGGAGAGGGAAAGGTGTTTCCTCATCGGTGGTCCAGTCAGGAACGGTGGAGAAGGTCTTGCTTAGCCAATGGTGTGGGCAAAAAAGGCGAAAAGGCAAAAAAGGGGAAAAAGTGTCGAGCTGCTGCAGTGCAGCTCCTTATATAGCTCACCCACAGAATGGCCTGAGCCAATCAGCTTTCAGTCCAATTGACCAATCAGGAAGGGTTTTGTACAAACATGCAACCAAGTTACTTTCATTTTCCCTAGATTTGTAATTTATAAACCAGATATTCAAAAGCCATTTCCCAGTTTGGGAGTTTTTGCCAATTTCCTGTCAATTTTTCCCTACAATAAGCATTTTATTTCAAGAAAATCTTCATTATAGTGAATAAAACAAGAATATGATTAGTAAAATAATTAGACTATATGAGTTTGTAAATTACCTTTTTCCACCACTTTCTTGATTTCCTGTCAAATGTATACACACTCAGTTTTTGACATATATGTCCTGATGGTAGTCCAAAGGGTTAATGATGAAAAAATAGAACCATCCCAAATGGCCTTCCACAGAGCAGTAAACAAATAGTCACCAACTGTATGAAATACACTGGAATATTATACAGTAGAAAAATATGAATGAACAGCAGCTGTCTGCATTATCATTATGGATAAATTTTCAGAAAAGAGCCACAGAAAAAGACATTATGTAGAATTATCTTCATGTAGCACTAATTGAGGGAAAATTATTTAGTTCATGGTAAAAAAAAACATAAAATAAAAGCAAAGGAATGAATAATATTCATTTTTGGACCACAAATACATTTAGGCTATCTTCAGGGAAGGTAGATTAATGAGTGGCACATGAGGTTCTGAAGTACTGATAATATTCTATTTTAGTTTGGGCATGAGTCTATTAGTGCCTGTTGTTAGGTGCTGTAGAGTTGGGTCTGACTCAGAGTCCCCTAGGTACAACAGAATGAAACACTAAGCAACACTGTTCCATGCACAGGAACTTTTTAGGTTTGAGCCTAATGTTGTAGACACTGTGTTTCTTCTCAATTTGAGTTATGCCACATCAGAACAAGGAGGTTCCAGGGACTCTAATTCATTTTTGTTGTTAAGTTTGACTCTACTTTGAGGAGGTAATTCTCCCCCAATTGTTTTTTGAATATTTTCCAGCCTGTGGGGCTTATTTCCTGGGACTATTTTTGACAGTCCTTCTCTGCTATTCATTGGGTTTTTAATGGCTAATTGTTTCAGGAGTGGGCTTCCTGGTCCTTCTCCCTAGGCTGTCTTAGTCTGGAAGCTCAGGTGAAACCTGTCCACCATGGGTACCCTGCTGGTATCTGGGACTCTGGTGACATAGCTTTCAGCATCTCAGCAACACATAAGCCCCCACAGTACAGCTGACAGACATGTAGCAAACACTAATGGTTAGGTAGTTATTTTTCATTGTATTTATATACCTCATTTGTAAGTATGCTACATTTCATTATAAAACCTATAATTGTCATACAAAATGTCTTTAGTGTTGGTGATTCATTCAGAAGCTGAAGTGGTCAGACTTGGTTCTCTAGAGTGGGAGAACTCATTCAATATTCATGGTTACCTAAGTATTACATCCTCTAAGGACCTACCTACAATGCCAATCTTCAATACCCATCCCTACCCCACCCATATCCAACAATGTTTTCACAAAGTTAAAAGGCTATTCATAAACCCAATGAAAGATTTTAAAAAGAACTGAAAAATACTCCCTCCACTGTGCTACTGTCCAGGCCATAGGGAAGCCCATGGAAGCTCCCTCCTGAAAAGGTGGAAGGTCTTGGACACCTTGTAGAGATCCATGGCAGTGACTGCTTCCACTCAGAGAATTTTCTGCACTACATCTCTCCCTTCTGCATTGTGATCCTTCCAGATCATTTCATTCCTTCTGTCTCATCTTTTTCGTTTGGCACCTTAGGACTGAAAATCTGTTTATATAGTTTGTCTGGCTTTTCCCCATTATGCAGCCCCTTGTGTTTCTTCCTTTGTCTACATTCAGGGCCGTGCCCATGAACAAGTAATGCTCTGGTCCCATGCCAGAGCCTTTCTACCCTGCCTTTTTACTAAGGAGGGAGGCCCATTTTGTGTCTACTTTAGATTAAATCTTTTAATTGCATATTTATAGATTTTTATAATGCACAAAACAACTAGCCTGCATGGAGCTGAGTGCCAATATTGGTCTCTCTACAGTAGCCAAAGCAATAAAGTTTATGACAATATGATAAAGAATATTTCTAGAGTATATACCTATAAGTGGAATTATTGGATGAACCAAAACCAAGAAAATAACATTAAGTGTGCAAATAGATGGCAGACCACTGGTGGAAACGGAAGGGATGGAGGAGGATCATGAGGGGGTACTGGAGGAGGTGAACATGAGCAATGTGCAAATCGACTCTGACTCATAGGAACTCTATGTACAACAGATTGAGACACTCCCTGACTCTGTGCCAGGCACAAGATTTTTTGTTTGTTTGTTTAGGCCCATTGTTGCAGATACTGGTTGAGGGTATTCCTTTATTCATTGATCTGACACTCTCTCAATCATGATGTCCTGAAAGTATTATAGCATGAGTGAGGCACACCTTCTTCTTCAACGTGACATCTTGACTTTTCAACACTTTAAAGAGGTATTTTGGAACAGCTTTTACTAATGCAATGTGTCTTTTGATTTCTTGACTGCTGCTTCCATGGGTGTTGATTATAGAACCAACTAAAGCAAAATCTTGGACAATCTCAATCTTTTCTCCATCTTTCATGAAGTTGCATCCTGACCCAGTTTTAAGGATTTTTGTTTTCTTAATGTTGAGGCACAGTCCATACTGGAGGCAGTGTTCTTTCATATTCATCAGTAAATGTTTCATATTTTCTTCACTTTCTGCATGCAAAGTTGTGTCATCTGCAGAAGGAAGGTTGTTAATGAGTCTCCAATCCTGATGTTACATTGTTCTTTATAAAGTCCAGCTTCTGGGATTGTTTTCTCAGCATAGAGATTGAAGAGGAATCCTGAAAGGATACAGCCCTGATGTACACCTTACCTGATTTGAAAACAAGCAGTGCTTCCTATTTCCATCTGTATGACTGCCTCCTGGTCCATGTACAGGTTTCTCACAAGGACAATTAAATGCTCTAGTATTCCTATTCTTCTCAATGTTGTCCATAGTTTGTTGGGATCCACACAGTCAAACACTTTTGTATAGTTAATAAAACATAGGTAGATATCTCTCTGGTGTTCTTTGCTTTTGGCTAATATCCATCTGACATCAGCAATGATGCCCCTGGTTCCATGCTCTCTGCCGAATACGACTTGATTTTCCAGCAGTTCCCTGTCTGTGGAGCTCACAGCTCTAGTGTCGTTATCTCTCTGGGCCCGGAGAGTGGAGCAAAAACCTCATCTATAACTGCCTTTTCCCAACAGGGAACCTGCGGGGACCAGGTGAGTGTAATGGAGTGAGAGACACCTCAGGATGTCTCTCAAACACACTGCTTTTTATTGTACAGCACTTAAAAGTGCTGCAGCTAGCCAGGCGCGGTGGCACACGCCTGTAATCCCAGGGGCTCAGGAGGAGGAGGCAGGAAGATCACAAGTTCGAGACCAGGGGCAGTCTGTGTAATTTAGCGAGACCATGTCTCAAAAAGTAAAAAAAAAAAAAAAAAAAAAAATGGGCTGAGAGTGCAGCTCAGTGGTCCAGCACTTGCAGAGAATGCAAGCGTGAGGCCCTGGGATCAACCTCCAGTACCAAAATAATTTTAAAAAGTGCTGCAGCTAAAAGTGACACATAGCTCTAAGGATTAAAGTTATAACAGCTCCAAGTTGCTCTCTGCAATGGTGGAATGCTCGGGTCCCGTAGCTGTTCCTGTGCTCTCTGTGGCAGCTGCTCTCAGTGTTTGCTTCTTTCCTAGATGGTCATCCTCCAGTGTCCCTCAAGGTCTTCTCCTCTTGCAGTCTTCCATTTCCATCGTACTCGTGGTGGTAAGGCAAGACAGAGATCAGCGAGAGAGCTCTCCTTTTATACCTCTAGGATCAATCAAAACTCCGCGCTTTGTTTGGAAGTGGCCAATCGTGAGCCTGATTATTGATAGTTGAGTTGGAGGCCTTCCCTTAGTGGCCAATGGGGTGACAGGATACTATCAGAGAGAGAGGGTCTAAAACGGTGCACACCCCTGTTGTGCCTGGTGGGGGCCGTTTTGAGTCCATAATCTCATGGACTCAAGATGGGTGTGCCACAGAGAGTCACACAAGGATCTTGAATGCACCTCAGGCCTCAGTACAGGCCAAATAGGCCTTGAGCCATTTGTTTTCCTCTTGGCACCCCATATTTATCCCTATACTTGTCGATATATTGCTACAGTTGCATTTGAAAGATCTTTTGCAAAATTTTCCTTGTCTAATATTAATGATATTGTTCAGTAATTTACACATTTGGTTGGATCCTCTTTCTTGACAATAAGCACAAATATTTATCTCTTCCAGTCAGAAGGCCAGGTAACTGTTTTCTAAATCTCTTGCATACGTTTAGTTTTGTTAAAAAGTTGTTAAACTGCTTTCAAAGATTGGAGGTACTATTTCACTTTCACACCAGCAATGAATGAGAACTCTTTTTGGTCCACACTTTGTCAATATTTGGTATTATGAGTATTGCAGATTTGGCCCATTCTACACAAGTGTCATGGTATGTCATTGTTGTTTAAATTTACAACTCCTCAACAACTTATAATGTTGAGCATCTTCTCATATGCATATTTTCATCTATGTATCTTCATTGGTGAAGTGTCTATTAAGGTCATTGGCTCCAATGTTAAATTGACTTGTTTGCTGTTGTTGAGTTTTAAGTAAAATGAGACTTCCTCAGAGTAGAAGCATCTTTTCACCAATCTTGTGATATAGAACTAAAACACTTCCTTTGAGTAAGGGTCCAGTGATAAATATTCCCTAGTATTTTTCATGAATAAATAATTTTCCTTTTTGCTTGCTGATTGGTTTGATTTTTAAGAAGAAACAGGATTTATATCATTAGGAATAATTGTCGGTTTGAATTGCACCTACATTTTTATCCAAGTATTTCAAACCATTTATCTCCTCTTCTTCCTAAGTTATACAGTTACTGGGACATGTGCAAATACCACAAACAGGTATCATAAAAGACACAAATTGTTCCTGATAAACATCATCTCCAAGGGTGAGTGAACCTGCAATAATTGTCTTGAATGTGCCCTGACTTGCTTCACAGAGGCAGTGGAGAATGTCAGTTAATTTGGTGAGTTGGTTGGGTAGAAATATGTCTCTTACGTGAGATGATAATTCATTAAAATGGAATTTAAAGTATTATAATACAAAAGACATGTGAACTGAGAAGTATGGGTATTCTGACATTTATTAGCTCTCAATTAAGACACATTCATTTCTGATTAATAAAGTAGTTTTATAGCTCAGTTGGTAGAGGGCCACTCTTCAGTCTCCGAGGTCCTGGGTTCCATTCTCAGTATTGCAAAAATGGGAAAAGGATGTGGCAATCCACTCTGAAGGCAATCCCAAAATAGTCAGCCATTGAAAACCCTATGAGGATCGCTGTGAGTCGGTATGACTCGATGGAACCTAACAACAACAACACAAACTATTCAGATACTACTTTACACAGAGTAACCTAGTTCTGTGTGATTTGGGTAAATATTACTTAGTCTTAAAGACTAAGTCTCAAGGTGGAGGGATAAGCAATTAGTGATGCCAGGAAAGAAGAAGGGTGAATGGGGGTGAGTCTTGAGCTGAAGTCTACAAACAGAAATAAAGCAAAAGGCAATTAGCAGTGGTTGTCAATCCTGCTTCTCCCTGTATGTAGTTTTAGCTCCCCTTGGTAAAAATTAAAATTAAAAATAAAAACATAGGTTGGAATAATGAGCCAGTCTTCATATTCTGCCATTTCAAATGAGATAAAATTGAAATCTCAGCTTTATTACTTAATTCTGTGCCCTTAGGTATGTAATTCAAAGTTTATGCAACTCAGTTCTGCATCTGAAAAGAAGGGCTAGCATCTACTTCTTTCTATGCTGGTATCCATTTAATAAATAAAAGAGCATGTGTAAACCACCTAGAAAATGCAAGCAGATGGTAGGCACGCAGTGAACTATAGTTAGTAATAATATTAGCAAAATGATTACCAGTAAAAACTGATTTGGAGCTCTTTGCATCTCTTGTGTTCTAGATCATTAATACACAAGTGTGATATTTAAGTCTCTTGAGAGTTTTTGACCAGTCATTTGCACTGGCAACTCTTTCTCCCTCAGATATGTGTGTGTGCGCACATGCACGTGCACTAGGGATTGAACCCAAGTGCTCTACCACTCAACTACAGCACCAAACCCCTCAGCCAGACATTCTAATAGATTGTATTTGCAACCTGAAGTGTTCATGGGATTCTATTACATGCAAGTGAAAAGACATCCATGACCATTTTAAATGATTACAGCACACTAACAATAATTACAGTGGCATTGGAAGAGAAAGAAAAATTAAAATTGCCTTTTGACTTAAAATGGTGAAATAATTTATAATTCTTCACTTTTTAGTATCCATATATCTTGGTTGGGCTGGGATTTAGCTCAGTTGGTAGAGTGCTGCACTGCAGTCTCTGAGGTCTCGAGTTCAATTCCCAGCACCGCAAAAATGGTAGAAGGGCCTGGCAATACACTCCCAAGGCAATCCCGAAACAGTCAGCCATTGAAAACCCTATGAGGGTCACTATGAGTAGGATACTGACTCGACGGGACCTAACAACAACAACAACAACAATATTTTGGTTGTTTCCAAATACTCATTACATTTTTTCCCAGTTGATACTTTTCCACACTTTTCATTCTTATCAAATCTTTGTCAAATCAATTATTCATTTTACAGTGAACTCCAAATCTACACTAACTTCAATTCTAGACTATTTCTGACCTCTTTGCATTTGAAGCGTCATTAATGAACAACACCAAAGCTATTCTCCTTTATGCATATAATCTTCTATCTTGAATTATTCTGGTATTTCCAAGAGGAATAGAAAGAAGACAAGAAACACACTCTAATACTAAATAGTGCAGCATTAGTGGGTATAATGAGAAACTCAGGCATAATTGGAAAACTGTTTGAAAACCTAAAGGAAAAATGTAGTGTTGACAAAGCAACGTAAGTGCATGGCTTCAATAGTAAAAATGCCTGACTGAAAACACAGATCAAGGAGACAGCGGTAGTATAGTTTCAGCAATCTTATGTACTGGATTTGGGAAGACAGTCCTGGTTTTTAATATTTTGTCTAGACTTCCTTTCAGAAGAGTTAATTTGTCAAATTTTGTATCCTAAATTTGGATTTGATAAACATGCTGTTTGGCATGGATCTAACTTTTTAATGGTGGAACTAGCACTATATTCAAAAAAATACCATTAGGAACATTATTCTAAAATATGTAGACCAATTTCAGTTTGGTGAAATGTGCCTATACTTCAATGATAGACAGTTGTACACTTTCCCTGGAGCAGAACAAGGACATTCACAAGGACAGGATGTCAGAAAATAATAAACGATGGACTGTGCATATGTTTGTATATGTGTATGTGTGTGTGCATAAGTGTATGTATGTATATGTGTGTGTTTTCAGACAATTTGATTCACAGCTTTCTTATTTAAAAAATAATTGGATCTTGTGAGAAACTGAATATGATGAAAGGAAAAAATAGAACAAAAAGAGAAATGTGTGCAAGTATGTGTATGCGTGCATGTGGGTGTGGTGCTGGGGATTGAACCCATGATAGGCACATACTGCCTATCATGAACATGTTAGGAACATACTGTACCCACTGAGCTACATTCCCAGCCTATGGAATGAGATTTTCTTTTAATGAGAAAAGTAAACTGTATATACATATTTTGGAATGTCTTTTGATTTTCTTCATCTTTCTCTTTCTCTTTTGGTCTGTTTCTCTCACGTTGGATTTAGGTAATCAGAGTAAACACTGAAAACTGTCAGGGAAACATTATGAATTTAAAAGGATGTCACAAAAGAATATAGAGTTAAGAAGCATTGCATAACTGAAAGTATTTTGCACCAAGTCTATCAATAATTAAGATCATACCTATTAAAATAATGACTTTTTTAGTTTTGCTGACTCCAAAGCTTAACTTCAATGTATTTTTTCTTATAGTATTTGATCCTGCACTCAGAAACTTAGCAAAGGATGGAAACCAAATTCTTTTTTTCTAAAAAAGAAGTTTTTTTTCTATGAAAGAAACATATTCAATGAATGAAAAAACATGTTTAAAAAATAAAAGAATCAAAATTTGCATCAGTGTGCACACACACACATGTGCACTCATGAATATGTGCTTCCTCTCCTGGGCACACAGAGAGTATTAAAATGTATGGGTGAAGGAGTGTGTAGAGATTGAAATCAAAGTGACAGTAAATTGGTAAAAGGATTCTAAGTGTTATGAGGAAAATTGTGATAGGCATTGAATAGAATATACTGGGAAAATGTACTTCTAAGTTTTTAGGAATGTTTTATTTGCCTCACTTTATCAAAGTTGGTGGTATCCTCTAGAGAAATAATAAAAAGTTATCAGAAATCACAATTTCCCTTAGTTCACATTAGGTCCATGGTGTCAAAACACAGAATGGGAATGTCATTCACTCTGATTCAATGTCAGCAGTGAAAAATTGGTTCTCAACACTGTTGGCTGGCATATCATTTGTTTGTTTGTTTGTTTCAATTAAAACGGCTATATATGGCATTCCAAAATCTGATAAGTGTGCTGCAAAAGATAAGAAATTTAAAAGGAGCCCCTGGAGCAGATGTCAAAGTGGCCAGAGTTTGAAACCACAACAGTGAGGTTTCATCCTATTACTTTACCTAGAGATATTTTCAAGCCTTTGGCTCTCCCTAATTGATTGTCTTTGTCTGTGAGGATTAGCCACTCTTCTGTACCTTGTTCTATGATGCTCTTTCAGATGATTTGGATAATTAAACTTCTGCCTTTTACTTCTAAATCAGTAGTTGTTTATTTATGTACTGTGAAACCAAAGCATGAATGTCATAAAGTGAATTCACAAGAGTCCAAGTGTCACTCTTTGTATTCTTTAGTCATAAAAGTTGATTTTTAAAGTGCACTTGGAGAGGCATTCTCATTTATCATCAATAAATTAATACATCGTCAGAATCATGGGCTGCACATACCTCGCAGAAGCAGAAGCATTCCACAAAATGGGGTTTAGAACTGTTTAGTCAAGAACACCTTGACACTAGCTAAAACAATTGGCTCACCATTAC
Organism: Pedetes capensis; assembly: GCA_007922755.1. Lineage (NCBI taxonomy): Eukaryota > Metazoa > Chordata > Mammalia > Rodentia > Pedetidae > Pedetes > Pedetes capensis. The sequence goes on from VMDO01028404.1 coordinate 16,332, forward strand.
CAATGAGACCAAAATCATAGATAAATAGGGCTTGCTGAGAAGTGGCTATGAAAGAAACACCATACTCTTGGTGATCACATAATGTGTTGAAGAGTAAGGAAAATAGTAGCCAATTTTTATTCTCTTAGCATCTTCTTTTATATGGCTACTCTCAGTAGAGGTTAAGCCCTGAGAAGACAGAGAAAATGATGTAGACCACTGCTTCTCATAATTTAATTTAAGGATCTCATTAAACTGCAGATTTTGATTCAGTAGATCTGAGGTGAGGAGAGAAATCATCATTTAGAATGAACTTCGTGGTGACTCCAGTACTGCTGGCATCTAAACTTCAGGAAGCAAGGAATGAACATACTAGGGATAGAAACTACCCATAAAAAGTTGGAGGGGGGGTGATAGGACTGATGGAGATGAGGAGTAAGATGTGAGTTCTGATGTGCAACAAAGATGAAGAAGGCTTTATTCTTCATAGTGTTACACTCCTTCCACATGATTTCTCAAGCAGTCAGAAACAATTCATGAATTCAAAACTATCTTGTGCCATTTGATGTGTTTTTTCCTGGACATGGTGAAGAGGCTGACATTTGCACCTAGGTTTGTTAGAGGTAGAATTAAGTATTTGAATGCACGCAGAATCAAATACACAGAACAGAAAAAGCAAGAATTTGCTAAAGGATTTTGGATTCTGAAGAATCATGAAATTAGAGATTTGAGCAAAGTTTGCCTAAATCTCCCAGGGACCATGAGGCCCTGACTGACATCTGGGTGTTAATAATGTAATGTGAAAGAGGTAGGCTTAAGAAAATTGGGAGAAAATGATTCAGGGAATGACATAAAGCACTGATCTTTAAATTGTTCTGGTATTTTTCCACCTATGTTTGTTTGGACCTGAAAGAGCTGATATTTTGAATTTTGACAGACTGCAGACTATCATGCAATACTACTTACTCACTTTGCAGACTAATTTGAAAAGGTGAACTCTAGAGGTGAGAACTACATTGAAATAAAATTCCTAAGAGATCCTTTTTTCCATTAGCCTCAATCTCCTAGCATTGCTGACATTTAAGACTACCTTTTGGAAACCCCAGAGAGTAATAGCTTAGCTGTATTCTTCTACTTGGAATTGTGCATATAAATTGCCTCAAGAACCCTTTCCATTTAGTCCTTTTTACCTTCAACCTTCCCTTCAATTAATGTTGAGCCATCCCTACACTTGAGATGTATAATTTGGGGCACATACGTCCTCTTCGTGCATGTGAGTCCTTCAGGCCACAGAGGAAAGGACTCCCTACTTTCTAATGAACGAGGACTTTTTGGTACTGCAGAAGACTTCCCTAATAGAGAACACTGCAGAAGCACTCCCAGCAACAAAAATAAATACATGCGAGAGAGTCCAACAATGCCTACCATGGTGGAAGAACCTATTGTTAAGTTGAGAAACTGACACTATAGCACTCTCATTTTGGAAAGGGGTGTCTAAGTAGGGGTTTCTTCTATTTTTCCATCTAGCTGGAAGCGAATCCCTTCTAATGACCAAAAGTAAAAGGATTCTTTGAAAACTGTTTTTGTGAAACGTCCCCCCAAAGTGCAAAAAGATGGCTTTAGACTAGAACTTAGAGTCATGGAAGAAGCTTAGCTCATCAGTTTCAAGGAGAGTAGGAGAAAAGGGCAAACAGTTTGAAAGGACCTGTTTTGAAGCTCCCTTCCACATCTACTTTAACTTCTTTGGCTTGTGCCCATGTCAACACGTAAGGCATGATTCAAGAGTAAGCCTCTTCAAACTGCTTCAGGGATAAGGTACACCTTCTCATTTGTCTAAATTTCACCTACCAGGGTGACCATTCTGACACTGTCAGTGTTTCATTTCTATTTAGTGCCCACGTATAGAGCATTCAACAACAAACACAGAAATGATATATTTCTCTGATGGTGTTCAAGGATATGCAAAATTTCATCAAGAGGAGAATGTGTTGGTAGGCCTGCATTTGCTTCAGGGTAACCCAAACTATACTGACTTTAAGTTTTAGAAACAGAAATAGAAAAGATTAACAATACAGTTATAATGTGTTTGATATACTTATATCTGGTCATTTCCCACATAGCTAAAAGTGAATACAAAAAGAATATAAGTGTAGAGGAAGATTTGTGCCTTTAGGGAGCTGATGTTAAGGAAATAAATGCTTGAAAAGACAGAAAAGGCATTTAGAATTAGTCCTACTGGGAATATTCTAATTTCCCCATAGTCCCACTGCCTGGGCATATGACTCATACTTTTTTCATTACAATAAACATTTATTTTAAACCTAATCATCCTTTCCCTCCAGTGTCTTCTAATGTTTTCACTTTCATGATTTATTTCCCTTATTTGTGAGTGAATAAATTATTATGGTCATGGATACTAATATGAAACATCAATTAACTTGAAATCAAAACATCAACACAAATGGGAACAGTGGATGTACTATTATTGCCTTAATTGCCTCCACAATGTAGTATATTTTAAAATCAGAAAATATATTAGATTGAATGTTCTAGATGTGGAAGTCTTAATTTTTGTAAATGTTCTTTTTTAAGAAAAAGTAGAAGCAATTTAGTCATGCTTTTCTGATAGTTCTAAGCCAATAACTTTGTCACAATACAACAAGAAGTCTCGGAAATAAAACACAAAATGCACAAAAATCTGGAATTCTCTTGACCTCATTAATTACCATTAATAGCAAGCAGGCATCAGTATATTAAGGTTTCACTCACATCACAGTCCTTTTGGAGTGATCTTGAGAATGGTCTTAAAGTAAAGGGAGGAGCTGTTGTTGTTGTTGTTAGGTGCCATCCAGTCAGTATCCAACTCATAGCGACCCTATGTACAACAGGTGAAACATTATTGCCAGTGCTTCTCTGCTATTCATAGGGTTTTCAATGGCAGATTGATTTTTGGGCATGGGTTGCCGGGTCCTTCTCCCAAGCCTGCAGCACTTGGTCTTCCCAGGCAGTCTCCCATCCAGGTACTAAGCAGGCCCGACCCTGCTTAGCTTCCGAGATCTGAAAAGATCAGAAGCAACAGGGCTAAGGCTGCAGGCTAAAGGGAGGAGTAGGCTTCTAAAATTTTCATTTCTAGTTCTTATTCCTGATTTCCCAATATTATTATTGGTTACATTGGAAAAACAGTTGGTGTTTATTTCTAATCTTTCAACAATTACTTCTTTGCTTTTTCTTGTAGGCACTTTGTCCTCCAGTTCTGTTTTCTTCCTCTCACTGAACAAACAGGTCTTATCAATGCCTGCTAGAGCCATCTCAGTGCTAAAATTACTTTCCATGGTCTGGAAAGAGAAGCCTGATTGAAAGTGGCCCTGTGCTCTACAGAGACTACTCCATATGGATCATGGTCTGAGTTAAAAAAAGCTGGAGGACACCTCTCCACTGCCCATCTAAAAAAGGTCGTAAGACTGACAGTGACCAAAAGCTGCTGTGAAAGTCACAAATTGGTGATTTGAATAATGTATGAGATTTGTTGGACTCATTTCTGAAAACAATAATTTATTTTTCCCATCTTAGTTGACTAAGTCTCCTGCATTTATCCAACATGATTAGACTTAGTTGTTGCATATGCATACATATCATATATATATATCTTAGTTTTGGAATCCATAGATAAATAGGTAGATAGATAGATAGATAGATAGATAGATAGATAGATAGATATTTTAGTTGTCACCCCTCACTCCACTTCCCACTCTACTTCCAGACAGGTATCTTTTTTAAATATGTTTTCATTAAATGTTTGATAACTCTCCCCTTTACTTTTCCCTTCTTTAGTGTAAATACTGCTATACTATAGGCTGGAGTTTAGCTCAGTTGGTAGAGTGCTTGCTCCACATGCTCTGAGGCCTTGGGTTCTATCCCCAGTACCACAAAAATGGGAGAATGACCTGGCAGCCCACTTCCCAAACAATCAGCCATTAAAAACCCTATGGATAGAAGAGAAGCACCTTCAGATATAGTTCCTCTTTCATTCAGTTGTACAAAGGGTCGCTATAAGAGAGATGCAACTTGACAGCACCTAACTACAAGGGGAATACCATGGGCTAGGGGGTTAGCTCAGTTGTTAGAGTGCTTGCTCTGCATGCTCTGAGGCAGTGGGTTCAATCCCCAGCACTGCAGAAATGGGAGTACCCGGCAGCCCACTCTCAAAATAATCAGCCATTGAAAACCCTATGAATAGCAAAGACATATTGCATTCTGTTCTACATAGGGTCACTATGAGTCAGACCCAACATGACATCACTTAACAACAACAAACTGGCATATCATCCCTTATGTGAAAACTTCGGAGTTGGTTGTAATAAGAAATTCAGAAATTTTCAGATATTTGAAGGATACTATGATGTGCATACTATAAATTACACAATGTGCAACAGGGTCTGGGGATGCATATTTATTCCCGCTAAGTGGGATAAATCAAAACCATAATTCACCTCACATCAGTTTGATATAGGTTTTTCTACCAATTGAGTTTGCTATAGACTTACAAAGAGTAAATAATAATTTTGCTTTGAGAGCTTTCTGTGTTTTGAAAGTGAAGACTTTGGATGTTTGATCTGCTGTTGTGCAAATTTTATAAATGATTAGTAAGAGAATGAATATTTTAGGAGAATTTGGCTTTTTGTTGTTAGAAATGGCTTAGTTTTTGTAATTTTGGAGATAATATAGAGAAAATTGTGTAAGAAGTACAAAGAAGGATAAACAGTTGAGAATAATCCAGAGCAAATGAAATAAAATAAATGCAGGGGGGAGGGGTCCAAGAGGGGTGGTGGTGAAAGAAAGCCTGAATTAAAAGGAATAATGATAAAGAAAAATATTAACTGATGGTAAAAGGAGCTCATTAAAAAGAAGGTAATAGAACTTGAGGAAAATAATTCTTATACTTTTGACAGCTTGCTCAAGAAATTTTCTTAAAGCTTACTTTTGAACAGACATAAAGGAAAATATCACAAGCTTGTTCCTTCCTTTTCATTGTCCAGGTTTGTAAGCTTCCAGTGTTCCCTAAGTGTTTTTAAGGGAGGCCCAGAATTGAGCTGAAAGATCCTGGTTAAGGAGCTCAAACGGTTCCAGGCATTCTTTGTGAAGGGTCCTCCAGTAATTAGCATGATAAGAATTGAAGGTAGGGAGCAGTAGCCAGTTCTCTTGATTTATACAAGAAAAGTATAGGTTTTTATTTCACAATGGATTGGTTCTTATTCTCAGGTCATTCGATATTAATTTGATTGTTTCGTTCACCTCAAATGGTGCTTTGGTCAGGATGTAATCAGCCTAGGGAAAGAGGTAGTTAGAAGAAAAAGCGCTGTTACAAAAAAAAAAAAAAGTTGGAATCCTGCAGAATCAAGGACGGTATTTCATAAAAGGGAGAAGAGGGTGTTTCTTCCATTCTTCAGGTATTAACTGCTATTCTGGGTTTCTCACCAAGTTTTCAAAATAGTGAATGATCTAGAAACAACCCCATCCTCCCTAGCCAATGATCTAAGTCAACAAGTTGCCATATATCTACATCTATAGCTATATCTGCCTGCAGCCATAGCCCTGTGGCATCCGATCCCGTCAGATCTTGGAAGCTAAGCAGCGTCGGGCCTGGTTAGTACCTGGATGGGAGACCGCCTGGGAACACCAGAAGCTGTAGGCTTGGGAGAAGGACCTGGAAACCCCCTCCCCATAAAATCAATCTGCCATTGAAAACCCTATGCACAGCAGAGAAGCACTGACAATAGTGTTTCCCCTGTTGTACAGAGGGTCGCTATGAGTAGGATACCGACTCGACGGCACCTAACAACAACAACATATCTATATCTATGTATATTTTTGCTTTTCTCCCGTTTTTGCAGTGCTGAGGATCCAACTCGATAGCACTTACCAACAACAACAACAACAACACACACACACACTGTGAAAGATGAAAAGTAGTCAAGGAGATGAGACAGATAAGCTGCCAATCACATGATGAACTAGCCAGTTACAGAACCAGTTTCAATTTCGAAGGGTCTTTAGTCCTCAAAAGTAGGGGAAAACCAGGAAGCGTCCCCTTAGGAGATAGGACAATTCCCTGCTGGGCTGAATCCTTAACCCATAGATTCCCCAATATTTATAGATTCATTAGTTTGCCATTCAGGAGTGATATACCACTTTTTTCCACTGCTGGTCCTGGGCTAGAACTGGCTAGGGACAAAGGCAGCCATAATACCCAGGTAGGGATTCAGATCTAGTTGGGCATAATGCAAAATGGACTGAATGGACCTGGCAACCCCCTCCCAAAAATCAATCTGCCATTGAAAACCCTACGAACAGCAGAGAAGCACTGGCAGTAGTGTTTCCCCTGTTGTACAGAGGGTCGCTATAGTCGGATACCGACTCAACGGCACCTAACAACAACAACAATGTTTTATTCAACCCTTTAAGGATGGAGTAGTGAAGATGCAAACAAGGAATAAGGTTTACTCTGCATTTTGCCGAATTTCTCATTCCCATTTTAACTCCTGCCTGCCCTGAGCTAATGCCCTTCATAGGGGCGCAAAAGCAGGAGCGCCCAAAGAACAGAAGCGGCAGCAGGCTTGGAGAACTGAGGAAACAGGGACCCTGTGTCAACTGGGCCCGTTCTGAGTTTGAAAAAAGGATGAAATGCCCTTCATTACTTTTCTCCCCCTTCGTCCAAATCCTTTGGGATGTGAAATTGCCCCGGGAAGAGGGCATTACAACAATGAGAGTGGGGACCTCTCCTTGCTCCAGTGGCCATAGGCTAAGAAATCTGGGAATCCACATCTTATTCCTTCTAGAAAACGACCCACCTCTGCTCCCTAAGAAAAGGAAACCCACGAGATTGGGCGAGGAGGAGAGAGAGCGACCCCTGGAACAAGCGTGGCGAGGGGCAGGCCACCGGCCAGGCAGCTTCGAGGAACTGCTGCGCGAAGCAGGCGCGCGGAGCGGGAAGGACGGGAGGGAGCCTGCGGCGCCAAGAGCCCGAGCCTGGCGCCGCCCGGGTGCGGACCCTCCGCCCCTCTCGCTCGGCGCCGCCTCCCCCAGCCTGGGGCGGGGCCAGGGCGGAGCCAGGCGGGCCGCGCCGGGGCGGAGCAGGCGCGGGCTCTGGCAGAGCGCTCGGGGAAGGTCCGCGGCGGGATCGGTGTCCCTACTGCTGCGGGCGACCCCCATCTGGCCAGCCGTCCGCGGATCCACCCTCGCCGCGGGGCGGGAGCGGGGAGCCTCTAGGGAGGAGTCCCGCGCGCGCGCGCCGCAGCTCGGCGGCTCCGGTGTCCGGGAGGTCGGGGTCCCGGCTCTCCGGCGGCGCCCGCTCGGCGTCCTCGCGCGGGTCGGGGCGGGCGGCAGCGGCGGCGGCCGGGCATGGCCTCGGCGGGCAGCGGCATGGAGGAGGTGCGCGTGTCGGTGCTGACCCCGCTGAAGCTGGTGGGGCTGGTGTGCATCTTCCTGGCGCTGTGTCTGGACCTGGGCGCCGTGCTGAGCCCGGCCTGGGTCACGGCCGACCACCAGTACTACCTGTCCCTGTGGGAGTCCTGCCGCAAGCCCGCCAGCCTGGACATCTGGCACTGCGAGTCCACGCTCAGCAGCGGTGAGGGCCCGGCGCGCCGCGACCCCTCCTCGCGCCCCGACCGCCCCGCGCCCCC
>VMDO01028405.1:0-23989 GCA_007922755.1 Pedetes capensis
TTCTTTTATTTTAATATTCAAGTTTTATATATATTATATATATTCTTCCTTTAAGTTATATATATATAAATATATATATATAGATATTTATATATATATAATAGATATATTTCCAGGTTTATCCAAGATGAAAGCACAGTAGAAAGAAGAGGGAAGTGTCTCATGGGGGTGCATGGAGGTTGAAGAAGAAGGTAAGGGGAGGGAAACAATGTGGAAGGATAACAAGAGAAATGATAACAATAACAATAACAATAACAACAATAATAATAATAATAAATGATACAATAATACGTATACATATGGGGAAAAAGAGGGATATAACCTCCAAAATACATAAATTACTATATATTGATAAAAAGGTTCTGTGAGATGTTACTTGATAAGAGTAACCAAAAGTAACATAATAGTTACATAATAGAAATTGCACAAGCCTTATTACTGTGTACCCCACCAACATTTATAAATAAAGAAGAGAATATTAAAATAAAAGAAAAAGAAAAGAAGACCCTATGAGGGTCACTATGACTTGGGCCTGACTCAATGGCACCTAAGAACATAACAATCAACACTCATGGAAGCAGCAGTCAAGAAATTAAAAGACACATTGCATTGGGATAAGCTGTTGGACAAGACATCTTTAAAGTGTTGAAAGGTAAAGATATCACACTGAATATGAAGGTGAGCCTGACTCATGCCATGGGGTTTTCAGTTGCACAGCATCATATACTTGTAAAAGCTGGACACTGAATAAAGGAGACAGGATAAAAATTGATGCTTTTGAATTATGGTGCTGTAGATAAATATTGAATATACCATATGCTGCCAAAAAAGCAATAGAGAAGTCCTAGAAGAAGTGCAACCAGAATGCTCCTGGAAGCAAGGATGTCTAGTCTGTGTCTTATGTATTTTGGATGTGTTGTCAGGAGAGACCAATCCTTGAGGACATCATCTTTGGGAGATTAGTAGGTCAATGAAAAAGGGAATACCCTCAACTAGATGGGTTGACACAATGTCTTCAGCAATGGGCTTAAACATAAAAAAATATGTGCATGGCACAGTGTTGGGGAGTGTTTCCTTTTGTTGTACATAGGGTTGCTATGAGTTGGACACAAATTAATGGCATCTAACAACAAAAATAATCCCATCCTTGCTCCTATTGGTCTCTCAGCTTGTCATGCTGTGGAGGCTTACATGCTGCTGTGATACTGAAAACTATGCCACTGATCTCTCAGATACCAGCAGGGCAACCTATGGTGGATAGGTTTCAGCTGAGCTTCTAGACTAAGACAGAAGAGGGAGAAAGACTCACTCCTGAGACAATTAGCCATGGAAAACCTTATGAATAGCAGAGAGGCCTTGACATAGTACTAGGCATGGCACATTGTTGGGGAGTGTTTCCTTCTCTTGTACATAGGGTCACTATGAATTGGACCCAACTCACTGACACCTAACAACAAAGTCCTAACAATCTGTTCATGAGACTTTAGTATTTCATTTGGGGAATCCTCTGTAACTCACAAAAAGTACATGCTTAGTGAATGCTACTAACCCCCCTTTCTCTTGTTCCAAATGAATATCCCTTTGACTTCTGAGCAGAGATCAAACTAGCTGTTTCAGGAAGATCCTGACCATTTTTCATTAGATTTTGCACTAGATATATAGGCCAAGGATTGATATTTACTTTGTTAAATTTTACACACATGCTCATTTTGTTTCTTTCTCTGTTTTTGAGAGCTGAACTAATTGTATTTTAGAAAAGAGAAAAACATTATTTCTATAACTGTATTTCTATGGCCAAGGAACATATATGTCATTGACTTAACTGTATTATACTCTGAAACATGGGTTCTTCAACTCATGAAGTCACTACTGGCAGCTTTCTTAAAAATGAAGTTTGATTTAATGACTTTGTTTCAAGGACTAAACAGTTTCACAGAGAAGTCATTATGTAAAGACACGATCTAATATGGTCTTTCCTTTAACAAATAATGGCAAAAATAGAGATTTTGAGAATTCATCACTTTTGAATGGGGTTGCTGGCAAATTCTTGTTAAAATATTTGTTAACTTGTTTTGTGGTTTGTGATAGTGGTCCCTTCATTTGTGGAATTTGCAGATAAAACGATTGATGTTTGGCATACACAAAGTTATTAACAAAAAGGGCACGGATTTGCTTATGAAATCTGAGTATTTGAAAATTTATATATGTTTATATAATCTTCATGTGTTTGTAATAGAAACAAATGAGAATTGAGGTATATACCTGACCTTTTGAAGTTAACACAAGGATGAATTCTGTCCTCCCACAAAACATTCCAGAAAGTCTCTGTCAAAGTTAAAAATGTATAGAGTAGCCTATCTACCTCTGAAAAAATACATCACTGTCTCTTAAAAGAAAATTTTTACAAAGTAAAAGCAAGTATAATTATTTCTTTTTTTAAATTTCTCTCTTACTTGTATAATTTCCATTTCTTAAGGGAAGACTAAAAATCTGAATCATAGTGTAGTTTTAATGGAGGGTTGTTGAATAAATGTGTGAATGAAAGGAAGAATTGAAGGGAATTTCAGGGACAGGAAATCAAAATGAGCCTATGGATTACTATGCAATGTTACTATTCATAAATCTTTGTCAATGACTACAGCTCCAATTTGGCCACTTATAGCTATCATATTATTGTAAACAAGCATAAGAGTGCAAATGAGGTAATGTGGCAAATACTTTACCTACATTTCTCAGATGAGAAAATTGAGACTCAGAGAAGTTAAAAAATGGACTCAAAATTGACTAGTATGTAGCTAACTCTAAATTTTATGCTTTTAGCCACCATTCTATGAATGAATGTGCCATCATTTTCCAAGTTTTGCTATGTGGTAGAGGCTGCAGTGAGGGCTTTATGTGCATTAGTTACTTAATTCTTACAAAAACTTCATGAGGTATACAATTTGGACAGGGGATTGATGTTTTGTTGCCATTAGCGTCTGCTCTGTGTTTTTACTATTTTGTCTACAGATTTTGTTATTCTGTTTGCTTTATTCACTCTTGTCTTTAATTATGTTTTCCTTGTCCAGTTCCTGGCTAGATGTGTTGACTTCAAGTAAATCCACTGTGCCATGGCCAATCCATCCACTGTTAAATTTGTGCTGCTGTCGATAGACTCCTGATTGCAGTATTTACTAGAATAATCACTGGACTTGTCATCTGGGGCAGAGAGTATTTTGTGTTTTGCTCAAATGGACACTGCCTGCAATCCTCTGGGTTTTTTTTAAAAGAAAATATTAAATTACCTTAAAACTTGAAATTTTAAAAGGTTGGAAAGAGTATCTAATACCTGACCTTAGCTTTGGAGGTTACACATGATAAATGCAAAGGCCTGGTTAGTTATGAAGTGATTCCAAAGAACCAGTTGGGCTACTTTCCCTGAACAGAAATTTCAAACAAATGTCAAAAAGTCCTCAATTCTTGAATGCAAATTCTATGAGTTCAACTTTCTGTGTTAAACATCAAAAGAGAAGCTCTTCTTAAATGCCATGGGCTTGGGTGGTCTCTTTTTGCTTTCTTTTTAGTTTACTAAGACCTTGTGTTTTGGGGTTCATCCCAAGGTTTTCTTTGCTATATTTTTCTTTGTACCTTTATCATTAATCAGTACAGACTGAGACTAAGGTCTATGTTTGCAAAGCGCTAATGCCTTCATTCAGGCTCTCAATTTCTCTTTCTGACCTTCATACCTGCTGTTTCAGAAAGAGCCTAGGTCTTTAAAAAATAGTGTCCTAGACAAATATCTTTCTTTTCTCCTGCATTTCTTCGCAGGCCAGATAGCCAAGAAACTGTTAAATACCTAGTCTAGGGTTGCTTCTGAGCACGAAGCGTGAATCCAGAGCTCTGCATTTATAGTCCATTTACATTCTCCAGACAAACAGGGTTACCTTTGAAAAGAGACTAGCACTTCCTAAAAAATTCAGTTAAGAATTAATTGCACCTACCATTGAAAAACAGACTAATTAATGAGTAATTGCTGAATTTTTCGTAGGCTCAGGTGATTGTTATTATAATAGGCATTAAAAGACAAATGCATCTATCAACTTGTTAAAATTGTTACTATACAAGTGGATCTACAAACATTAAATATCTCTTTTAATAAAAGACAAATAGCATACCCTGTCTCTGACCTTTTTGAAGGTCTATGTAAAGCAAAAGAATTATTAATTAATATTTTTGACCCTTATCCAGATATGAGCCAAGAAAAATTGGCTTATTTATGAACAAAAGTCTTATTAACTTGCCTTTCTTGGATTACAAATACCTACCATGAATCATACTGTATTGTCTGATGTATTTTCTAAATTTAGGATACAATTCATTATCTGTACTTTTGCATGTGTCATGACTTTTGCCCTTTGTTTTTCTATGTGTAAAAATAGAATAAAAAGTCCCTAAATCCATAATGCCAAGTAATATGCTAAAACTACTTTGTTTTAGAAAATTACATGTCAGCACTGGTTAATCTGTGGTATCAATTAACCAAAAATGATAAATTTTTAAAAGTTAGAAAGTTTATTGTGAAATGTCTTAGAGATAATGTTGCTTTTTCATATTATTTTGGGATTTTTTCTCTCACCTCATTTTATAAGGCTCACTTTTTTAAGGGTAAAAAACTATTTATAACAATAGATGTTTTAGGAATTGGCAAACTGTGAAATCCTAGATGGAATGGCAGAATAGCCCCTCAAGGAGGGAATGGACTTTATTTATTCTTGGTGAGCTCCAAATGCACAAAAAACAAAGGGGCTGCCAGTTGCCAGTGGGAAGTGAACATAATTATGACTTCACAGCTGCTTCTCCTAAAGAAAAAGAAGAGAGAGAGAAAAAAATAAGCCATACTTTTTCTGAACTGTATCTAAAAAGAATATGCACAAAGGGAATATATTTATGCCAGATATAAGAAGCCATAATCAAAGTAATACTGTAGCACCAAACTCATGCCAAGAAATTCAGAATTCTTGGGTTGGCAGACTATAAATCAGAGTTTTACATCTACAATATTCTAGTAATTAAAGTAAAATACAGAGAATTGAGGTCTCCAAATCTGTTCTCATTGGCTTGTTTTACCTGATAGAAGTAGAGTGGTCTTTCAGCAAAATTGTTATCATCAGCTTTGCTGGTTTGACATTTGCAAAGTGATTCTGTTCAGAGAATAATTGAAAACTTGATGGGTCTGACTCCAAAGTGTATGGTCTCAAGGAAGAACCTTTGGAAAGTTTTACTTGGGAACTTGGAAATTAAACTTTGGAAATGTTATAAGATAGCCAAGGTTACTCTTCACATCTGCCAGGATTGATATGCTATTTAATATACAACAGATATTGGTAACAATTTCTACAAATGGCAGGATTGCAAATGTTTTAGACTTTGATCTCTGACCCAACTACTCAGTCCTGGCCAAAAAGTAGCCATAGATAATATGTAAATGACTAAATGACTAAATGAGACTGCATTGTAACAAAGTTTTATTCACAACAGGCAGCAGTTGGATTTGATTTTAGGCTATAGATCTAGAACCAAAGACTATTTTGAGATCCCTGATATAAGAATTTCCAATATTTTTCTTTCTATTTTTTCTTTATATGTTGCTGGGGATTGAAAACAGGGCCTTGTGCATGCTAGGCAAGTGCTATACCACTGAGCTACTTCTCTAGCCAAAAATTCCATCTTAAAGCTTGAATTGGATAGTCTAATGGTTAGTGAATGTTTATCAATAGTAGTATTTATTTAGTGCCAATAGAGTTTTGCATAATTCCTTGAAAGCATAGATACTTTCTTCAATTTTTCTTTCCTCAATTAGAAGTGGAGAGAGGGTATCCATAAAGAACAGTCCTTCATTAAACACACTACAAAAATACTACAGTTGTTTGCTTCATTGAACAATCATTGTAACAAGCACCTGCATACTGAACCCCAGACTCCAAATATTTTCATCTTCATGGGTCTCTAGCATATATTGCAAATTGTAAATAAAGAGGAGCAATCAATTATTGGAGGGTGCCCGGACCTGGCTAGATGAGCTCCTGGGACTCCCCATGTTGGGGTACTCTCTATCCCCCTGGGAATCCCATCAATCAATGTGATTTCAGGATAGCCATTAAGAGATAGGTAGCAAGAAGATATCAAATGAATAGGAGTTAATTTTGAATCTTCAAGCAAGGATTGTAAAAAGGGAGTCTCTATAGCCGACTTCCTGCATTCATATGCTTCCTCAATCTGTTGAAGAAATGTTACATGATCTGAATGATAACTATAGGTGAGTCCAGGGTGATGTCTCTCCTTGATTCTTCCAATAATATGCATCGACCTCTATATCCACTTAACTTCTATTTGATCTATTTCCTGATTTATAAAATAAAGGAGAATAAAGAAATGTCTGTAAAGTGGTTTGAAAGCTCCAGTGAAAGTCTCTCTGAAACATAGGACATCTAAGTTTCAAAGATTTAGGAGGGCACTTTGGCAATTGAAAATACTTCTTAAATCTCATAAGTGGACACGACGGTATTCTGTGAAGGCCATGTTACTAAGCAGTATTCCAGAGGGTCACATGATGGGGAGAACATGAAAGTTTAATTAAAGTTGAATCTTTTCATTAAAATAGATGAGAAAAATATACAGAAGAAATGAGTTTTGAATTGAAAATTGTTATTTTGAGGTGTCAGTATAGGTACACAGGAATAAATTCATCCAGACATTTCAAAAGGCTCTTCTCTATAATCAAGGTGATAGTTTTTACTTTTTACATTTTTTTCCTTACTCTGTTTTCCTTCATATGTTCTCTTTGTATTGCTATAAGACCCAATTTTGAACATTTTTAATAATCCAGATAATGATATAAATCAATATCATGGAAGCAGTAAAAGGCAATAGAATCATGCTCAATTCAGTATCAGAATGTGTGTATGTGTGTGTGTGTGTGTGTGTGTGATTTGCTTCCTCTAACCTTTAGTTTCTCCATCAGAAAGGGATATAATAAGCTTGAAATTCTTTTAGAAGGCTAAATGAGATATTGAATGAGAAAGTGCTTAGTGGATATGGGTGTTCAGTGGCCAACACTCTACTGTGAGTTTGAAGGAGGGATCCTGATTAAGTGAGATCTTTGGATTTGGTTAATTTTTCTGAAGACAGAAAAGGTACAAATAATTGGAATTTTTTCAATCTCCCAAAGGTTTGATATTAAATCTAAATGCTAATTTAAATCATCTGTGAATACAAACATTAATGGATTATGTTGGTATTTAAAAAGTTATAGACATACTAATGAATATCCCAGCTGACCTGAACGTTTGCCCTAATAACCTGCGTTGTGCTTAGAGAGAATGGCAGAAACAAGAATAGGAAATTTGATAAACTAAATACTCAAAAATAACTGCAGTTATTGAAAAGATCCATGCTCCTTTCTCCCCATCTCCTCTTAGTTGAGCAGTGAGACCCACCGCAAAATGGCCATGGGTACTTATACCTATCTAACAAAAAAGACTCAAAGATAGCACAGAAATTATTGACAGTCATGTCTGATGGCATGTCATCTGAGACGCTGGGTCCATCATTTGTTGATTGACTTTAAGTGAGATTAAATATAAATGAAATATAACTAAGGGTTTATGTTGTTGTTTTTGTCAGGTGTTATGGAGTCAGGTCCAACTCATAGCAACCCTATATACAACAGAATGAAAAACTACCCAACACTGTGCCATGCACACAATCTTTATTGTTTGAGCCCATTGTTGCAATAACTGTTTCTTCTCATTTTGAGTTGTGCCACATCAGCAAATGGAGGTCCCAGGGGCTTTACTCCATTTCCATCATTAAGATTGACTCTACTTTGAGGAGACAACTCTTCCTTAGTCCTTTCTTGGATGCCTTCCAACCTGGGGGGTTCATTTCCCAGAACTATATTTGGCAGTGCTTCTCTGCTATTCATAGGGTTTTCAATAGTGAGTTGTTTTGGGAGTTGGCTGCTGAGTCCTCCCTAGTGTTTATAAGATAGAGTAAAAAGAAAGTTCTATGTTCCATGCTTAGATGTGTTGTTTATGAAAGAAGTAGAGAAGAAGATAGATCCAGACTTAAAAGATTACTTAATTGTATACAGTTAGAGAATATGTTGAAGACATATTGAGTTCTTGTTTCTAAATAGTAAATGGTAAAAATAAGATGGGTTTAGTGAACACTGCTTCAGGGTGAACATGGGAAACTTTGATTTAAGAACTTATGAATAAATTTTTCTCTCACCTGATTATTTTGATTCTAGTATGAACAAGCTGAGAATTGCCACCGAGTCTGTGGAGGCTTCCTTGAAACATAAATGCAAAGTGGAATGGTATTGGAACAAATAATCCTATGGTAATAGCACCCATTTGTCAGGGTCTTAGTGTATGCACAGTTATTATCCAAATAATAATATCTACTTAGTTCTCCTTCTCTTCATAATAAATCCCTAATGCTAGTACAATTGTCTCCACTTCCAGGTGAAGGATTAAAAACTGGAAAGTTGAATCCATGACTTCATGTCACATAGTAAATAAGAGAAAGAAGCAGGAACGAAAGCCAGGGCTGCCTACGCAGGGCTGCTGGGTCTGGTGGGAGGGTGAAGGTAGGAGTGAGGAAGGTTAAGTCCTGAGTCAAGATAGATCAAATGACACCCATAGCATCCCTTGGGATGCTGAAGGCAGAGGCCTCTCAAAGCCCACAATGCCTAGATTGTATACATGCCCACACCCAGTGGATAACTATTCACTTTAATTCAAACCCTCCATTCTTCAGCAAGGAATGTCTGTGCCACCCACAATGAGACAAATTAAATCATCAAATGAGAAGACTATGTGCTTAACCCTTTAATGAACCTTCTCCATCCCCCACTTCCCCTGTCACACTCTACTTACAAGAGGAGACTCTCAAAGAGAGATCTCAATGCACACCGCACACCAGGTGGCCATGAATTTCCCCTTGACTCCAGACAGATAAAAGCAATTTGATTCTTAGTCACCAGGAAACAGAAGTCTCTCCCATAGTCTTTTGATCTTTTTTTTTTGCTCCTAGGAGGCCCACATATCATTGCTTTGCCACTTTAGGCCATTAAACCCATTTTGCTCCTTTATATATCTGCTAAACATAGACACCAAAATGAAGAAATACAGCCTAAATAAAGACACCAATAACAGCTGGCAGGAAATATTGAAAACAGTTCTGTAGAAGGTTAGCAGCCAATGCCTTTCCCACTGTGGGCTTTAAAGGTGCTTTCTTTGATCTGCTACAAGGTCACTTCACCACAGATACAAAATTACAAATTTTGAGGACTATTTAGCACTGAATTTTCACAATGTATCAGCTAGACATATTAAGCACAGAGAATGTCATAGCCATAATGTGCTATGAAGACAGAGGGGACTCATGAGTGTTCCTGCCTGTTATTCTGCAGGCCAGCCACAAGGACAGGCCTTGTTTGTGTCTCCTCTCCCTGGGTTCTGTGGGCGGGGCCTGAGTCACTAGAGGGTGAGCAAGGAAGTCAGCTGAGCCAAGATGGCCAAACAGACAACAGACCAGAACCTAGACATAAGAGGTTCCTGTCCAGGGACACATGATTGTGGGCCCTGACACCTTGTCAAATTACGTACCCATAAACAATGTTGGCAGGCAGTATAGTGTGGCGCATTGGCCCAGGAGTTTTAGAGATTAACAAAGCTGAATTTGATTCCTAACTCTGCATGTTCTAATGTGTGATCCTCAGAAAAATTACTTTATCTTTCTAATGGACAGTCTCCTAGTCTGTAAACTGGAATCGGCATTATTACTTCCTTCCAGGGTTGCTATGAGGATACATACTTCATGCAATGTCTGGCCATAGTGAGATTTCATTAATGGAAGTGACTGGTGTTAAGCTGCTTACTATAAGCTGTTATTGTCAGCTTGTCATGCTGTGGGGACTTGCATGTTGCTGTGGTGCTGAAAGCTATGCCACCGGTATTTTAGATAACAGCAGGGCCACCCATGGTGAACAGGTTTCAGTTGAGCTTCCAGACTAAGGGACTAGGGAGAAGGACATGGCAGCCTACTCCTGAAACAATTAGCCATTGAAAACTCTATGAATAGCAGAAAAGCACTGGCATGGTACTGGAAAATGAGTCCCTGCTCAGACTGGAAGGCATTCAAGATACAACTGGAGAAAAGTTGCCTCCACCAGCTAGAGTTGACCTTAATGATGGGAATGATGTAAAGCCCCTAGGACCTCCTTTTGGTAGTGTGGCTCTACTTGAAATGAGAAGAAACATGGTGTAGGCAACACTGAGCTCGAACATGAAAAGATCGTGTGCATGGCACAGTTTTGGGTAGTGTTTCGTTTTGTTGTACTTAGGGTTGCTATGAATCAGATCTGACTCAAGGACAAGTAACAACAACATATACTGTTATAGGATACACAGTCAGGTGGTTTAAATGTTCTACTCATTCTACTCTGGGTTTCTCCCTCTCTCATTGATCCTGTTATTGATCTTTTCTTACTTGACAATTAGGAGAGGAAAATGGAAGATTTTAGGTCACTGTGGATAAAATGCACAAAGACAAAACCAGGACTTCCTCTTCAATGCTGGGTGTAGAGAAAGCTTAAGGGGAACTCTCAGGAATTAAAGTTGTTTTTCCTTTGGAACTGGTAAGGAGGTCAGTGATTTATAATCCAGAAGAACAATAGACAGGAAATGTTCTCCCTCTGCCCATGAAAGCAATGACTGTCTTGCCTTCTTATGTAGTCAGAGCTTCAAAGAGCATAACAGCCCTTTTTCCATAACTGCCTGCTATGCTTTATCCTAGAGGCACTTCTGGTTTTCTCTGATTCTTTCTGGCTTAAAAATATTCTCTTGCCCCATTCTCATTTTTCTTCTCCAATCCCCTCTTTTTTTTTCTTTTTCTCTTTAGTGGTCTGGCTTTGTTGCTAACCTCAGTGAACCCTCTCAAGGGCACTTAGAAGAGCTGTTGTCTCAAGCTCAGGTTTTCTCCTATTCTCTGACCAGTAGTAGAACAAAGGACAAAGGGCTGCCTCTCTAAGCAACAATATCTCCTGATTGAAGCCCTATTCTGCTGCTTTGGGTCTTTTCTCTCTGATTCACTGGCCTTGCATATGTAAGTGACTTGTCCATTTCTCATCTTTCTGTTAACTCCCAACTTCTAAAAACAGTAGGTTAGAATTACTATTTTTGATTTCCCACATTCAATGTATTCTTCAACATACTTTTCTAAAATTCAAAGGCAATATGAAAAAGATGGAAATACCAAACAATATCACTGTTTGTTCCTAGGCCCCTCACTCTGACTAAATGACTGAAGTTCTGGTATATTTCTCGTCCTAAACTACCTACAAGATTAGCTTCCAGAAAAATTAGAGCTAGACTGGCTGGTGGATGGTCTGGTGATCCTAAAGAATGCTTCTTAATGCCTTAATATGCTTCTCCCTAAATGTCCCAGTGGGATCAGGAAGTAGTTTAGAAGGCTGTGGAAAGGGACCCACCATCATTGAAGCATATACCTTATTTCCATTTAAGGGGTTCCTTGTGACTCCATCATTCTGTTTCTACTTCTCACTGCTCTGAAGGTTCTATATCAAGTCTAGCCTTGGCCCAACATACCCATTTTCTCCATTTTTGCTGCCACTACCTTACATTAGTTTCCTAAGGCTGGGAAAAAAATGTGTCACAAGCCAAGGGGCTTAAAACAACAAAAATTTATTATCTCCCAGTGTTGGAGGTTAAAAGTCAGAAATCACAATGTGGAAGGGACCATGTTCCCTCTATAGGCTGCCAGGGAGAATTTGTCCCATACCTGTCTCTCAGCTCTGGTGTTGGTGGAGAGCCTTGACTTCCCTTGGTTTGTAACTGCATAACTCCAAACTCACCTTGGATTGTCACATAATGTTCACTTCCCTGAATCTCCTTCTTCTCCTTTTCTTATAAGGACAACAGGTGTATTGGATTAGGGCCCACCCTAATGACCCCATCTTAACTAGCTTACATCTGGAAAGCCCCTATTTCCACATAAAGTCATATTTATAGGTGCTAAAGTTTAGAGCTTCAAGATACCTTTTGAGGGACACAATACAACCTGCAATAATTCACTACTGGATTAACTTGCCACCTGTGTTTCTTTTATTTAACCTATTTTTTTTGTACCATTCTGTTGGCTCCCTAAAATGCTTACCAGATCATTTACACTTGCATTTTAAAAACACCTGCCAACTCTCCATTTCTTCCAGATAAAATCCTCAGAATTGCATGCCATGTCCTTCTCCTATTAGGTTCTCCCATGGTCCTTTCCAGCATGTTCTGTCATCCTTTCTCTCATGGACCCTGCAGGCTATGACTTACTCACTCTTTTTCAACATTCAAGATCTTGTATGTTTTCTTGATTCCCCCATGCCAAGCCCCATTATCTTGTTAAAATGAGTCAACTCACCCTACATTTTTCCACAACCCTGTGTTTATGTTGCTACTATGGGATTTCTTACATTCCGTCATCTTCTTCACTCTGAGTTTCCCAGTGCCAGGCACCTACTACCTGCAAATAAATGATTTTAAATAAGCAATTCAAGAGATGAATAAGGTATTTGATAATAAATCTTTCAAATATTTTTCTTTCTTGAATTCTTTATAAGTTCTAGCAGCTTGATAGTCATTTGTCCATGTAAATATTATTCAGATAGGCACAGCCTAGTAGCTAAGAAGGCAGGTTTTAGAACCAACCTGGTTCAGTTAGAAATTATGTGGCTTTGAATCCTTTATTTAACCTCCCTTTCTTCTAAGGTGTTCATGTATGAGTAAGGAACATGAGGTCCTGATTCGTACAGTTATTGTAGAGATGAAATTTTAAAAATCTTTAGAGCAGAGACTGATACAAATGAAAAGGTTAATATTTATGTGTCATTATCTTTACTACAACTACTGGTGTTATTAATTATCATTCATTGAACCTGAATTACACAATGCATGTATGTCTTGGGGGTTTAGTAAATAACTCCTTTTTTCTATTAGAGATTAGAAGCAAAGTTCAGCACAAGGATTAATAGATAGAAGTCAAAATTTAAGCCTTATTTCTGACAATATTGATGGAGATTATGGCTTAGATGTCTACCACTAAAGGGCCTCCCAGAACTCCAGCACAAAACTGAGATTTTGCTCCCAGTTCTGGACACACCTGAAGAAATGGGCCTTTGTACTGATGAGTAGTACCAAATGAAGAGAGCTATGCATGCCTAATTTCTTCCAAATATGCAGTCAGATATATCACCACCTGGGGCCCTTTTCCCTCTACCACTGTCAAAGACTGAAGCAGAGGCTCAGAGACCTATTCTACATGGAAGGAAGAGGAAAGGAGAAAGATAAATATCACCCCAATGTATAACAGACCTGCTCATTGTAAATATTTTTGTGTGTATTATCTGTAATCATTCAAACAATTTGGTGACATATGCACAATTATCACTTTTATTCTAAAGATGAAGAATCAGAGGCTCTGACAAATGAACTAACTTGTCCAAAATCACACAATAGTAAGGAGAAAAGCTATAAGCTGAATCCAAGTCTTTTTGCTACCAAAGTCGCCTGTGATGACATGACACAGGAAAAGTCAATCAAATACCCCCAAATTGTGATAATAATAAATTATATCAATACATGAAGATATATTATTTCTTCCAATTGTAGAATTTGGATCTTTATAAAGGCAAAAAACCCTAGCTTAAAAATGATTACCACTACATTGTATATGCTGTCTTTTGTAAGCACATGGAAGTGCATGGAGAGATGCATGCCAGACATAGGTAATATATGATGCACTCATTCTAGCTTGCATCTTATCATAGTAAATTCAAAAAGCCACAACAGCATAAGGGGCATGTTTTCCTTCTAAATCCTCCTTCAGCATCCTGTTTTGTATTACCCATTGGTTTTCATTTTGTTTCATAATGTTGTCTATTCCGTGGCAGTTCCTGTTAGATTATTTCCTTGCAGAAAATTCTCTGGTTGGCTCATTTGCTCAGTTACAAATAAAAAGCAAAGTGGCCATTACTCTGTTTCTGATTGTAATTGTTCCTTTTCCAGACTATAGCTGTTTTTATGTCTATTATTATTGCTATTGAAAGGCTAATTTCTGACCTCTCCCCTGCGCTCTTACAACTACTTCTACTGATGTTTTCTTCATAATTTTTTTTCTTGTCACACTCTAAGTCATATGTGCTGGTTCTTCAAAGCTGTATCTCAGGTGCCTGGGCCAAAGTCCTGGCATAAAGTATTTATCAATAAATATATGTTCACTTAAAGTAAGATTTTGATGATGATGGTGATGTTGATGATAATAATGGTGATGAAATTATTTATTGGCTTTTTGGTAAGATTAGAGCAATTTCCATTATGTAACAAGCTTTGTGGTGTGGTAAGAAGCTCTCAACAGAATCATCATTTTAGGTCATATAATCAATATTCTCATTTCTAGTACCCAAGATATTTTCTTTACTCTTTTTTCTAGTTAATTCTCTGTAGGCTACATTTTATATCACCATACTTGAACTTGATTATAATTGGGAATACATCATTTCCTCCCCTCAACTGCCCCCAAATTAAACTATTTTATTTAGTTCACAATCCAGATAAACCCTATGGGACAGAAATAAAGATAAATTGAAGTGTGGTTTTGGGTGTAGGACTAATAGCTATGGCATGTTCTTTTTAATAATGCTTCTTAGTAACTACTCTTTTTGGTGGTAAATTAATGATAGTTATCCACATTACCTTGTCTCACATCACTCAGAATGTTACTATGCATATATATCTATATGCATATATATACACACATTTTATACACACACACACACACACAGACCATAGAACACATTCTTGGAATGTGTTCTTATGACTGTAAATTCATTCTTGGCGCCAATAAAGTGTCTGTCATAGAGTAGATTCTTTACAAATAGTGATTCTATATAATAATTATTTGGAAAACAACTGCATAACAGCAACAAGAATGGATGATGCTGACCTTTCCCTTAAATAAGTATATATCCCTTTTGATGATCTAATTATAATTTATACATTATTTGATAGGATCCTTTGGATAAACTTTCCATAACTATGTATAATACAAAAGATTAGATTCCTAGGTACATTCACATCAAAAATAAGATTCAGTGTTTAATTTCATCAGTAGTTAACATGAGGCAAATTTGGGTTCTGCTGAAGAAAAAGGAGGCAGAAACTGAAAATTTGGTCTTACGTAGTTGCTCTCCTTTTCTCTCTTCTTTTGATGTACATTAGTTCCCATGGAAACTACACTGGGATGATTTGAGAATGACATCTATAAATGTAGTGTAAGATTATTTTTATCTAATTCTTTGAAATTTAAAACATGACTTGTTATATACAGTGAAACCTTAACATATTCTGAAAGACTATGAAAAGACAATATCCTGAGTGCAGAAACAAGACATGTAACTGCATTATGCCTAGTCTAATGAAGTTCAGCATTGTTCTGTGCATAGAAAAACAGAAAGAGCCTCATCTTGCCAGTGTGCCTCCAGTGGAGTCTTGGCAATATATTGAGCCTCCTTAGCATGGAAAGGAGCAAAATCCCTCCTTTTACCTTTTTCCTTATGGCTTGTAGCCTGTGAGGCCACCAAGTAAGGAACAAGTGTTCAAGGCTCTAAATATTGCAATAAGTAACCGCATGTGGGAAGCCATAAAGCTGCAGGAGGTTTCTTGCTTCTACCCAATTTCTACCATCACCCCTGGCCTGCCCTTCTTAGGGGACTAATGTGATTTTCTTTATTAATTTGCCAGTGCTTTATCTATACATTCCAGGTGCACTTAAATGGATATATGTTTCTAAAGAGAGAAACTTGAGTCCTGGGATAGAAATGACTTGACATTTAGTGGAATAGGATAAGCTCAAGCTTCTAATGTACTCTTCAGAGAATAAATATCTAGATGCTGAGTTAAGTGAGCTGGGTTCAAATCTTGACTCATTTCCTTTCTAGCTATATGCCTTGAGCAAATCAAAACTTTTCTGAGCCTTAGTATTTCTAACCTGAAGAATGCTGTGAATTTTGAAATGTATGAACATGTCAAAATGAGATAATGTATAAAATAGTGCTTAGTACTTATTACACAGGCTAGGAACTCAATACTTTTTGTGTTGCATAAATGAAGTAGTTATGTTATAAAACTTTGTTTCTTTCTTTAAAATCCTTTATATAGAAAATTAGAAATAAAACTATAAGCAGAGTAGAAAGAAAAAGGGAGAAGACTAGCAAAGGGAAGGAAAGGTTGTGGAAGATGAGGAGGGGAAACAATGTAAAGGGATAAAGGAGGAGAGGATAATCTCAATGTAAATAATGCAACTTCATGAGTATATGGGAAAAATAGGGGAATATAACCTATAAATACATTCACGTTTTACTATATATTAATCAAAAAGTTCCATAAACTTTATAAATAGATGAAAGTGTAATTAAAAGTGATGTAATAGTTGCATAATGGAAAAAGCAAATGCTGTATTACTCTGTACACCACCAACACTTACCAATGAAGGGAAAAAAGAAAAAAAAAAGAAAATAAAGAAAAAAAGTAAATGTCCCTCTCTTGGCTCATGTCATAGTTAAGTGCAGCCCAAGTGGCTGTCTCCATTGTATAATCACCGCCTGGAATTTGTGGCCTATGCAGTTACTTTTGGCAGCTGGAGAAAGGGCTAGAAGAGACACCTGGGCTCCTAGCTGCTCCAACCTAGAAGTGATATGCATTACCTTCACTCTGGCTACACCGACCCAACCTTAGGAAATATCAGTGAGCATGACAATGACTGTGCATACTGTCTCACTTATGCTTTAAAAAAAATGCTTATTAAATTTCAGTGTTTAAACCAGATGATCATAATAAAATATCATAAAAAAATCAGATTTTGGGGAAAAAATGGCAAATACTGTGTTTCTCACAACATTCTGCTATGATTTGCTGTTCCAACACTATTAATTTTATCTACATGAGGAAAAAGAACAATACATTCTTCACTGATAGAGTAAGCCACATTGCTTCATGTCTCAGGCCCACGGACTTAAAGTTTAAGAGGCATATAAATAAGCAACTTAGCATATGTGACCTCCTGACCGTGAAGTGTTAAA
Organism: Pedetes capensis; assembly: GCA_007922755.1. Taxonomy (NCBI): domain Eukaryota; kingdom Metazoa; phylum Chordata; class Mammalia; order Rodentia; family Pedetidae; genus Pedetes; species Pedetes capensis. The sequence goes on from VMDO01028405.1 coordinate 17,192, forward strand.
TTCCAGGAACTATATTACTCCACCACTTTTATTTGTCTGTGGGAAATCACTTGATTTATGCCTGATCCCAGGATACAATAAAAGTGTGCAGGTATGCCAAACTAGAACTATTGGAACCTGTCAAATAAAAACTTTTAGTTGCACTTAAAATCTACAAATAAAAGTAACCTTTGATTAAGGATAATATGGTTTATATCATATGTTTATCAGCATTCAGCCACAAAACATATCCAAACAATTTCATTTCAATATAGTACAATGCATCACAGCCCTTAGAGAGGAAGATCCTCTGCATGATGAAAAGGAAAGTTTCTTATTTGCAAAGGAATTATAGCAGAAAGGCAGCTCTAGTCAGAGGAGCCAAACCAGCATAGACAAGGTAAAGTAACAGAAACATTCTGCCAAGCAGGGTCTGAAATTTCTCAAATTTGGTTTATTTACATTGACCATTCATTCTTATTTTATGGGCTTCAGAACTTCAGATGGGGTCCAGCTAGGATTATAAACCAAAGTGCCAAAATAACCCACAAGACTGCTGGAAAGGAATTCCCAGCTCAGTTTTTAGACTCTAGAGTTTGGGATTATTCCAAAAGGATTCTCAGCTTTTAGATACTTTAGGCAGGTCTACATTGGTGCAGAGTGAGACTCAAATGCAAGCTGGAGAGTTTCTATCTCATTAGCCCTTTGTTTATAGTATACCTATGTCAAGCCTCAGTCTTAGAGTTCTGATATTAGCTTAAACATGGGAATTATAACTTGCTCTTGTCAATGCTAAACTGAGTACAGATTCTGTTGTGTGGTCATAGTTAAAGCATGCTCACATTACCTTTGAACTCACATCACTCTGAGTGTTCTTCAAATAATGAACTATTTCCCTTAAAATTTGCACACATTTAGGTTCCCTTTGCCACTAAATGTTGCGCATTTGTTGTTGTTGTTGCTGTTATTGTTGTTAGGTGCCATTGAATTGGTGTCCAACTCATAGTGACCCTATATAAAATAGGTGAAACACTATTGTCAGAATAGCAGAGGATAGCTTCTCTGCTATTCATAGGGTTTTCAATGGCTGATTGTTTTCTGGGAGTGGGTTGCCAGATCCTTCTCCAAATGCATATTTGTATTCTGATGTATTTTTCAAAATGGATTTTTGATTGGTAAAATTACTAAACAAAATCACTTGTGTTTGGGGTCATTATATATCTTTTTGAAACATGTACAACCCCACTCTGAAACAGCCCTGTATAAGTAAAGGTTTGAGGAAAATATCACCATGGAACATATAGCAGCAGGGATTATACTTCACTTACCCCCCCATTGTTTAAAGTAATATCTGTCAAGCTGCAGATGCTCAATATTTGGGAATGAGGAAATAAAGGAATGAATGTGAATAAAATTTTCCTGAATGCATCCATAGTTCATTCCAGACAGATTTTTTTTCAGTGCTCCCCTGTGAATCAGAATAAGACTTTAGTCAAACTGTGACCTACTTCAGATAGCACAGGTAAATCATCATTGGGATGTGTCAGGCAGCAGGAAAATTGCCTGGGAGGACCCAGAAGGTGTCAGAGTCATGGTACAAATTGTATCAGAAGGTGATTAGGGCAGACTGCTGGGGTAGGGTTTTGTGGTATCAGGAATTTGTAGGTTTATGATAAGTTTCTAATAACTTTCATTGCCTGTGATTGTGATTTGATAGTGAAAAGTAGCAAGGGCATTCAAAATCATTTGTATTAGGTTTGACAATAAATTTACAATTTTAATTGTGACTCATAGGTCAAAACCAACACCAGTTATTCTCACTGTTTTAATATTCTTTCACTAAAGTATATTTGAGATGGAAAATATGTAAATAACTTAAAGATCAAAATGACTATGTACATAGTATCTCACATATATAATTCATATGAGCACACACACATATACTTGCATGATAGCAACACCCATACAATTCCATATTTTATGTATACTGTATTTTATATATACTTTATATGTGCGTGTATGCCAATGTGTATATTATATAATAGATGCAGTACTAGTTGGTGAATAATAAAGAATGTCATTATAAAAAATATACATAGTCATGTGTTCTTACGAGTTACTTTGTCCATCATTGTGACAAATACCTGAAAAACAACTTAAAGACAGGAATTCTTTATTTTTTGCTTTTGGTTTCAGAGGTTGCAAACCATAGTGCCTGGTTCCTTTGATTCTGAGCCCATGGTGAGGCAAAACGTCATGGCTGGGAGAGCATATGTCACAGGTGACCCACTTCATGGTTGACAGGAAGCAGAGAAAGAAAATGTCTGCAGTAATGGGCCCCCAGCATATAGGTTAGTGCTACCCACATTCAAGGCAAGTGTTCCCCCTTCTTTAACCCTCTCTGGAAATGCCCTTACAGATGTGTACTGTACTAATGTCCTAAGCATTTCTCAATCTAATAAAGTTTATAATCAAAATTAACCATCACAACAAAAACCTACTGTGCTGCCAGCCATATAAAATTAGGGATAATGCATCGTGCTTGATCAGAAATGAATATGTAATTGGCTAAGTACTTACTATTCTATTCTTTGTTATTATAGCATGGACTCCTTCTACTTATATAAAAAGAAAGTTGACTGGAAAACAGTATGCTATATTGCAATAGCAGCTGATTCATACATCTTTTGCCTCAAAAATCTACATTGAGTGATTGACTTAGACCATTGCAGTGTGTGCAATATGACATTTGATTTGCATCTATCATATTTGAACAATGAAGTCACCTTGCAAGGCATTTTTCAGAACACATCTCCATTATTATGCAATATATGGCTGTATGTATACATTCTCATACATACATGTTTTCATAATAGCATCAGACAAAAAATTCCTTATTATGTAGAATGCATTCCATTTTATATATGGAAGAAAGCGTGTATACAGTTTAGCAGTTTAACAGTGATTCAGGTGAATACTTCATAGAAGGGGTTAAGACTTTTCCAAATATTCACCAATGCCTTCCACTTAGGACATGCAAGTCTTTCTTCTTTTTTAAAAATCCTATCCATTTTCCAAATAATAACATTGCAGATAATTTTTTATCTTAAGAAACCTCAAAACGGTTGCAAGCGTTGGTGAGAAAGTTTTGATTCATGCCTCTAAGAGCTATAAAACATTTTGCTTTCCCCAAACAGTACATGAAAATTTGTTGCTTGAGCTTTGGGGAAGCTTCTTCCTTTTTGAATTTCTCCCTTTTTATCATTTTCTGCAATTTGTGAAATGGAATGATTCATATGTGGTTTCTTTGTGATTTTTAGGATACATATATATCTATATATCTGTCTGTCTTAGCAACATTCAGAGAGTATGCACAATTCTATACATCTTGGAAATAAATACACACACATTCATGTGTGTTCAGATTGATAAAAAATAGCATTGCTGTCTATATCATGATGTATGAGTGTGGGTATGGTTGGAAAATCTGATGTACTCTGAACATTCTGTCTCAGGGTTTTCATCTGCAAAACGGGACTAGCAATAACTTCCCTTCCTGCTACATAGGATTGCCATGAATTTCAAATAAGATAATATGAGAAAGTGGTTTATGAGGTAAAATATACTGTACAAACACATGTCTGGCCAAGGTGTGGGGGCCATCTGGTTGCATGTCAGACTCTCATAGGTTCCTAAACTACCAGGATGGTTTCTGCAGGTGTGTACAGGATATATTTTATATTCATAGTTCTCTCCAAACCACTTCTCTACCTCTGTCAAAAGCCCAGCTCTGTCCTCCTTCCTGACCTTATTGTATGTTGTTTAGCTTTTATCTTTGTTTCTATCTTTGAATTGATATTTTCTCTAATAACAATATTGGTTCTTCCTAAGCAACATTCTGTCGTGCCACCCAAACTAATTTGCCTCTTTACCACCTTTCTCAATGTAATGCATATTTCTTTTGCCTTGAAGCTCTTCTGTCCTTTCAGGCTCAAGCTCCTGTGATCACAGGATCCTGTGATCCTGTTTTCATTGGGCTTGCCTGTGCATTTCTACAAGGCAACAGATACCAGAAATGTTTAGAATTATTGAGCTCTATGTAATAATGGCTAAAATGCTGAGCTTTTACTTTTCCAAATTGCACAGACGGCTGAAATTGATAGAGATTTCTAGGCACACTCACCTAAAAAATAGGTAAATAAATAAATAATAAAAGAAAGTTACTGTACTTCAAATTCACTTAAATGTGCTGACTCACTGAATAATTTTATTGGGCTCTTCAATGCTACACTGAAATCAAAATGAAAATAGTTGGGTCTGCCTAGTACTAGACACCTAAAATGCAGTCATCTGGTGAAAAGATCACACAGGATGTATTATAGTATGATGTTTAAGACAAAAGGCTTTTATTTCAGAAAAATCTGAGTTTAAGTTTTGGCCATGGCATTTAGTAGATCTATGATAAAAGGCAATTTATTTGGCTTCTCCAAGACTCAGTTTTTGCACATGAAATGGCCCCGACTAGGTTTCTTTTTGCTAAGAATGCAGAAAATTGCAAGATAATATCATTTTATCCTCATTTCAAAAAAAAATCTACAACATCATTACTCTTTTTAAGATCATGAAGAGATGAGGATTCTAATCACATGAATTAATTTTCAAAGTCTGACAACTTCTTCCAAGGAGAGATGAGACAAGTAAACTGTTTCACTTTTGGAAGATTATGGACTAGCAAGGCAACTGCCAGTAACAGCAGATAACAACAACAACAACAACAACAAAAATTCAACACCTTTTTTAAGGCCAAGTTAGAGTTAATAGAACAGGAGAGAATCTCCAGGAATTCAGATATGATTGAAGTCTGTACTTTCTCAGGGTTTTTTTTTTTTTTTTTTGGTTTTTGTTTTGTTGTTAGAGTTCCCAAGAATATTCAAGGGAAGGGAAGAGAGCTAAGTGAAGCTTCCTTAATGGTACATCTCCCCATTTCTCTCAAATGAAATAAAAGTCACAAGCTCCTAGGAAAAGAGTAGGTTACCTTTTACCACTCTTAACATAATATGGTTGATTGGTTGGTACATGGAGTCCTTTCTGATTCATAGCAACCCTCATAGGGTTTTCAATGGTTGATTTTTTCAGGATTGCCTCAAGAGTGGATTGCCATGCCCTTCTCCCATTTTTGCAGTTCTGGGAATTGAATATGGGACCTCAGAGACTGCAGAGGGGCCCTCTACCAACTGAGCTAAATCCCAGCCCCCTAGCATAATATAAGAGATGTAAAATGCCCTACAACAATTTCATAAAGTGAGGCCTCTATGAAAGTATATAGTGTTAGGATTTGCATATGCTGTATCAAATGATGAAGTTTCATTTGAAGATACACTGGATAGACTAAATGGACTGGGGTGCCAAAAATAAATACATCTTAAAGAGATATTATCTATGAATTACTTTTCAAAGTTGAATTGAATTACAATGGTAACTACTTTGAGCACCTTTTGTCATTGCAGAAGTCAAACATGACTTTTATTCATCATTTGTTGTTGGTATATATTGAGTATTCCCATCTATTTTAATACTTAAAATGTGTACACTTTTTGGGCACTTTCAGGATATATATTAAACTTAATAATAATCACTAAATTTAAAAATGAGAAGAATGTCTAATAAACCAATAGAGAGAAGATGGAATCAAAAAATTTATAACTTATTGGAAGGAAGGAAACAGGCAAAAAGTAACAAAGAGTATATAAGACAAAGAAGGAAGAAAAGGTAGCAACATTAATAAAAGGACTAAATACTTAGATTAAAAACTATAGATTTTAAGATAGAATAAAAACAATAATAATTACTTTCTATAAGACAAAACCTTAAAAATAATATCACAGTAGGGTTAAAAATAAAAGAATAAAAAGTTTACACAATGTAAGCAATAATTGAAAATAATTCAAGGGCTAAAGAAAGACATTACATAGGATAGGTAAATTTATGAAGAAGAAATGCTAAATTGTACATTTTTATCTTCTTGATAACAGATTCAAAATGTGTAAAGCAAAAACATGATGACACACAAAAAAGAAGAATGTCCTCAATTATAATTGGATATTTCAATATTCCTGTGTAAATGAGTGGTAGGCCCAGTAAACAAAACTTCAGTAAGAATGAATCTCAAAAGCCGGGCAGTGGTGCATGCTTGTAAGCCCAGAGGCTGGGGAGGAGGAGGCAGGAGGATCACAAGTTCGAGACCAGAGGCAGTCTGCGTAACTTAGGGAGACCCTGTCTCAAAAAGTAAAATAAGGGGCTGAGGGTGGAGTGGTCCAGTACTTGCAGAGCATGCAAGCTGGAGGCCCTGGGTTCAACGCCCAGTACCACAAAAAAAAAAAAAAAAAAAAAAAAAAAGAATGAATCTAGATAAGAGTATTGAACAATACTAACCTGCTTAATAATGCCATTTTTTTTTTTTTTAAGTTTTGGCAGTCATGGGGGATTGAAGTTGAAAATAGGGCCTTGCACATGGTAGGCAACTCCCTACCACTGAGGTATCTCAGGCTTCACTTCGCTTTGCTTCTTTTCTTTCCCTCCCTCCCTGTCTTTCTTTCTTTCTTTCCTTCCTTCCTTCCTTCCTTCCTTCCTTCCTTCCTTCCTTCCCTCCCTCCCTCCCTCCCTCCCTCTCCTCCTCCTCCTCCTCCTCCTCCTTCTTCTTCTTCTTTTGTTTTGAGATAGAGTCTCAGCAAATTGCACAGGCTGTTTCTGGTCTCAAACTTGTGATCCTCCTTATCAGCCTCCTGAAGAACTGGAGTTACAGGCCTGCAACACTGCACC